>CM035438.1:142839925-142849925 GCA_020310875.1 Ceratopteris richardii
AGACACATGTGATCCACATTCTCCTATTAGCATTTAAAAACAAACATTAAAATACACAAATACAAGGATCAAGAGAACCTCATTTCTCAATGGATCTAAGGTGAAGGGCAATGATGAGCATTGGGAAATAAGAAGAAAAATGTAGAGAATCAATTATAGGGAAATGGAAGGAATGAAAAAGAGATAGATTGAAAGGGAAATAAAGATTGTATTACAAGATGTGGATATGAAGGATATGGGATACATAAAAGAAGAGAGTGTAGTACCTCTCTTTTAGCCAAGGTCTCCACTTCCAAAGGTAGCACTATGATCACTAGAGTACTGATAACATGTACCCACACACAACTTGTTTGCTTTGAGGGTGCCCAAAGAGGTCCTTGTATAGGCGTTTTGGGAAGATAATTGGAAATCATATTATTTGGGATAATCATGTAGATGTGACACATTTGTGTTTTAAAATACAACTTTCACTAGATTATAGAAGATTTTTTATCATTCTAAGGTTTGCATCTCTTCCCAAATGGTCACATCTCTAATATTTCCATAAAAAATTGTATAAATACCACACATACCACGTGCATTTGAAAGAACTTGGAGAAGCTTGTAGGAGGTAGAAAAGTTGATTTCAAAGCGACAAACTTTGGTCTAGCCAACTGGCACAAGACCAGCCCTTGAGATTATGGAGACTCAAATAGACCTTATAGGCATGTGATAAGTGGAAAGAAATGCACTGCACTATGTACTTTGGAGCATCAAGGAGAATGACTCGATAGAAAACAGATAGGTTCGTGTGCCGACTAGCTCAAAAAACTTACTATCTATGGAAGAGACAATGAACTTCAAATGCCCATAGCGACCACCATGATTACAATTAGAAAAAATCCTTTTATGGGAGTGATACAAATAACGTTGAGTGTATAGAATGCACAAAAGTATAAGGAATAAGCAAAATATACTATTGGAATGAATCAAACACTCAACGGTGGTACTTCCTATTTTTCAGGAATATGCAGAGATTGACCCTGAGACATAAAACCTGAGATTTTACAGAAAGTCTGCTACACATAACTCTCTCATTGACTTATCAGATGTGTGAAGTTTTTTATAAAACTTTGCACAAGTGTCGCCTACAGTTTGCGCACATCCTCCAAGTTAAATCATTCCAAAAGACTTAGTAGATCTTGAGAAATGAACTTAACAAGTCACCTATGTCTAAAACTATTCTTCAGAGAAGTCGATTCAGACACCTGAAACTTCTAACACTTGGTTCTCTCAATCTAGAACCCATTTATGCAAATGCTTTTAGCCATAAATAGCTTACCTTCCAACTTAAAGATTGAGTACTTGCTTGCTAAAAACTTTACACTATGGAAGGAGAACTGACCAAAAACATTAACATCAAATTTTGCGCATGTTTCAGAAAACAGTGAACACTTCTTCACATATGAATGTTCCTACTCATAATTCTCACAGTTTGTTTACAATTAGGCTCTCAAACTTTAACCATAGACTCACTAACTATGGAATTAGACATCTATAAAAGTATTCTTGAAATGATCAAGCACAGAAGGAGAATACACAGAAACATCAGGTGCAATTTTTCTTCATTACTAGAGAACTTTTACATCTGGATGAGAGAGCTAATCTTCATGCTTCTCAAGAGTCTAATTACTTCTAATTTCTTGTATTCTACACTCTCTCATATTTTCCCCGACATTTTTCCTTGTATATATAGGTAAATATTTACAAGCTCCTCACTATACAAAAGTATAAGTAAACTATCTCTGAATTAATGTACATATGTCTACACATCTTCATCTTCTGGATATGCACTTCCTTCATACTTCATATCTTGATCTTTTCTTCAGTCCTTGGCTTCAACTCTTCATCAAAACATCAATTGTTGATTGCCGTGCACCAATAGCTCCCCCTCAATCATCAATTGAGGTTTTCTCTATCTTCTTTATGCCTGCCATGTCTTTGAATCTCTGTAGCTTTGGTCCATCCAAGCTCTTGGTTAGCATATCAAGTATGTGATCTTTTGTTGAAGTATGTATGACTTCAATCTCTTTATCCATCACTTTCTCTCTTAGAAAGTGATACTGAATTTCAATGTGTTTGGTCCTAGCATGAAAAACAGGATTAGCACCTAGATACAATGAGCTCATGTTATCTCCATGAATAGTGGGTGTACTCTGAATGATATCAAAACTCTTCATCAGAGTCTTAAGCCATATCACTTCCTTTGCAGCTTCCACCATACCTTTATACTATGCTTCTGTAGATGACAAAGCAACTGTGTGTTGCTTCTTTGAACACCATGAAATTAACTTATCTCCCACATAACACAAGTATCTATATGTTGATCTCGTATCATCTGGATTACCTACCCAATCTGCATCACTATACATCTTGATATTTGTATCTAATGTAAAACCATAATACAAACCTTCTTTGAGTGTACCCTTAATGTACCTCAACACTCTTTGTCCTGCAAACCAATGTTCTTTCCTAGGGCAATGCATGAATTGAGATAATACTCCCACTGCATATGACAAATCAGGCCTAGTTAAAGTAGCATAAATCAGACTACCAACAAAACTTTGATATAGCTTCATATCCTAGAACTCTTCTCCACCATATCTGCTCAATTTGTGATTCACCTCCATTGGATTAGGTGCTACCGTGCAATCATTCATTTTAAACTTGATCAACAAGTTCTTCAAATACCTTTCTTGAGTTATATACACTCCATGTTGAGTGTATGAGATCTCCATGCCCAAGAAATATGACAAGTCTCCCAAGTCACTAATCTCTATAATTCCATGCCCTTGGGGCCTGCTTCAAGCCTTACAAAGCTCTCTTGATCTTGCACACATGATCTAGATATCTTTCATCTTTGAATCCTTGTGGTTGCTCCATGAAAACATCATCTGAAATATAACCATTTAGAAAAGCATTCTTCACATCTAATTGACATAATTTCCAACCTTTACATGCAGCAATGGCTATGAGTGTCCTGATAGTTGTCATCTTTGCCATAGGACTAATCGTTCTTTTTTTGTTTAACTATAACAACTATCCAATTCAAAGAAAATAAAAAATACTTGAAAAAGATTTGTTTGATTGAGCATACGGAACTTCGAGGAGATACATAGTTAACAGCGTTGATCTCAGTAGCTACTCCACCCACGGAGTTTAGAGAGCCCAAAGGCGGCTATACAAGATATTACACTATATAGAAGCATAATTGGTTCATTAATTTATACTACATTCACTAGACCTGACCTTGCATATGTAGTAGGTGTTCTCTCTCAATTTTTGCATGCACCTACTCATGATCACCTTATGGCGGCAAGAAAGGTGCTTCGTTACATCAAGCACACCATCAACTAAGGTCTATTTTACTCATATGATGCTGATCTAGGTGTTAAAGGATATAGTGATGCTGATTGGGCAGGTAGCAAGGATGATAGAAGGAGTACATCAGGTTATGTTTTCATGATAGGTACAAAAGTGATCTCTTGGAGCTCTAAGAAGCAACCCACTGTTGCTCTTTCATCCACAGAGGCTGAGTACAGAGGTTTAGCATTGGCTACATGTGAGCTATTATGGATTAAGAAGCTACTTAAGGACTTGGAAGTGGAAGTGCAAGAGTTTCCTCTTTATGGAGACAACATTTCAAGCATCTATCTAGCTAACAATCCCATGTTTCATGCAAGGAGCAAGCACATAGAGGTTCATTACCACTTCGTTAGAGAAAAGGTGATGGCACAAGAGCTAGATATAAGGTATGTGAACACTAAAATGCAGGTTGCAGACATGATGACGAAGTTTCTTGAAGGTACAAAGCTTGGAGGATTCAAGGAAGCTATCAACATAAGAGACATAGGCTGAAGCAACAAAGGAAAAGACTTGAGCTTGAGGGGGAGTGTTGAAAGTTTTTCAAGCTCAAGAGTGTGGGAACATGCCCCAAATTGAACCTTCCACATCATCCACAATCAAAGGAGGCTGATTTCCACGAGTTGGAGGCATCAAATCATGCCCATAATGGAAAGAATTTGATTAGAGAAGATTTAGCTCACCTCTTGATGTGATTGGACCTCACTTTTGACATGTATATGCTTTTGATTGGTTAAAGAGGTTAGTATGAGGTCTTTAAAACCTCTAATGAGTTGTATTATGACTTAGAGTCATGGAAATACGTGTCCAAGCTGCCCCCTTGCTTAAGCACACCCCCTACTAGCTGTTATCTGCATATTTTGCAGAAATTTCACTTTTACACACTCTATCTATCTAGATGTTTTTGGCAGACCCCCCGGTCTTGTAATTGTTGTTTCTCCTTCATCCGGAATCCATTTGCAATGATTTTTGTCTTGTTGGAAAGCTTATAAGTTCTACTTTGTCTGGTATAAGTCTCAAGTTCAGTGTCTGCACATGTGCAGAGAAATGTCCAGAACAGTGTCCGTCCAGTTAGCTCATACTCTGTGAAGAGATCAAGTTATCTGTTTTGTTGCAGCTGGTTGAGGCATCATCCAGTATCCAAATGGAGTGATTTTACTCTCATTTGAAAGCTCTTAAAGTCTAGTTTATCCCTGAAAAATCTCATTTTCAATCTCTGCATATACTGAGAGAAACTCAGAAAATACAGAGCCTATGTCTGAAAAATTTCAGGATCCTAGGAGGGTTCATTTGCTTTTGTTGTGCACATAGGAGTGTTTATCCTCCAACATATCGTCAGGTGGAGGTATAGTGATTGTGTTTAAGTGGTATCCTATCATGCATCTTGCGGTATCGTATCGTCTAGCAGGAGGTATCATATCGTGTTGGTCCAGTGGTATCGTATCACATAGCACAAGCAGTATCATATCGTGGTTGGAGTAGTATCGTATCGTGAGCCCGATGGTATCGTATCGTTCGCTTAGTTGTATCGTATCACAAGGTCAAGTGGTATCGTATCGTCTGGAGGGTATTGTATTACGTAGAACTTGGTATCGTATCATGCCTTGTATCTCTTGGTATCGTATCGTCTTGCCAGTAGTATCGTATCACAGGGAAGGTCGGTATCGTATCGTGAACCAAGAGCTATCGTATCGTGACCACTTCTAGTATCATATCGTCTTGATAGCAGTATCGTATCATGGAAGTTGGTATCACCTTGGCAGTATTGTATCGCTTGAGGTGGTATCGTCTCTAGTGGTATCATGTACCATGGAAAAAGAGGTATTGTATTGCCATTCTGAGGTACTCCCAAAGAGATCCTGTTTCCCTCTTTTAGCCCCCCAAACCCTGAACTAGCATAAATTTCTCATACGAAATCCATTTGTTGTGATTTTGGGTTCCTTGAAAAGATCGTGGGGAGTACGCAAACCAAGGGGACTCTAACGTAGTGTTTTGAAGTTGATCCTCAGGTGGGACGACACTCATATAGTCTCCAAGCCATTGGGCATCCTTGATATGGAGCATTCCTCAAAGCCTCCTTAGCTTATTCGCTTAGTGGATATCCATAAAGCCTATATTGAGGAGGTTGTGGATGTCTAGGTTGTTGGTTGTAAGGATAGTTTTCAATAGTGTGATTGGTATATTTCTACTCAATGTGAAAGTAGAAGTTTGGTCCATGCATAGGTGGTCATACATACTAATAATACTATGGTGGAGCAAGAACTTGTCTTGCACAAGCATGTGATGGATGGTCCTCTCCTCTGGGACTCCAAAGGATTTTGAGCAATATAAAGGGGAATTTGGACTAATAGACAAAGCTTATGAACCTAAGATCTAGCAGACACTTAGGCAAGGATAGGCAAAGCATTAGATCATCTGAGGCCAGTGTCAACCATACAACCAAGTCTTGGGCTCAACAACTTAGTGGTTATCCCTACACATTAAGTTCTAAAATGACTGACTCAAAAATGTCTTTTAGCATGGAACACCTTGCTTACCGCACTACACCCTCCGAGGGAGAGAATTTTGAAGATGAAGATGATGATCGTACGATGACAGATGAAGGAGATGCTGATACTGAAGCTAGCGAGGAAGGAGCACAACAATTCGAAGCACATGTTGAGGTTTCAGGGGAAGCTAGCATGTATGAAGAAGAAAGGACAGTGGTAGCAGCTTACACCATTGCCATCCGATGACTTCACAATAATATGAATAAAGTTTGGGCACGAACCAGATTAATGGAAGGACAAAGGGAAGCCATCTTATAACAGGAACTCGTTAACGGTGGTTTCGAGGAAACTTTTATCTCTACCGTGCATGAATTGGTTAAATCTGTCGACGTGCCGGAAGCGTTATGATATTTGTTAAGGAAGCCCTTACCCAAGTTTGACCCTCGACGGGTTCGTATTCTCAAATGCCCAGGTACATATATTCGCATCCCCACCGATCCTATCACATCAGCACCCCTTGTGGGTTCCTCCACTATCAACTTAACAGTGGAAGACCCTTCCCCTATCTATACCTTTAGTGAAACCCTCCCTTCTCGATTGGTTCCAAACCTATCCTCCCTTGACATTGTAGATAGCCCCAAGGTTTATATTCCTTCCCCCATTTCCATCTAGCCCCCGCTATCCAGCCCAAGTCTGGCTACTACTCCCATCCCCCTTGTTTTCATTCCACCTATTATGACACCACCCTTCATTTCCGCATCCCCTCATTTTGTCTCATATACCACTAATCCATTATACTCCTTTATCGTCTCTACATAGTCAACCTCCTTCTACTCCTCTTTCACATCCTTTTTGCACCCTTGATCTACACCTTTTCCATTTGTACAAACCTCTCGAGAACTCTGCCCACGACCCCCCTTCTTATGGCCACCAAGTACACCACCTCACTCACCTCTCACCACACAACTACACCCACCACCATGTACAATCTCACCTACCTCACTCTTTCATATTGTGATCACTGAAGGTACCACTAGCGACATGGACATCTCACCCACCACTTCACCCAATGCACAATTGCATGCATCCACTATACCATGTAGCACACTTCACAAGTCCACTATTCGCACATCAGAGACGACGTGGGTATCCAAAAATTGAAAGTCACTAGAAAATACATCCGGGATCTAAAAATTAAACATATTGTTAATATCCTCAGTACCCAAACTTGTAACAGGAAAGGTAAAGGAATAAGAGATAAACGTAGAAGTTGCTATGGGAGCCTCCACAACCGTGTGGTAGTAGTCGTTATGGTGGTAAGAACGGTGGTCTCGGCCTGTGAAACCTCACGGAGTGTATCAGGTTGATTCAAGCAAACTCAAAGAGGTGAAATAGCTGGTTGTGGTTGAATCGGAGGTCGTTGAGGAGAGGCTTCATGTGTGGGCTGAGGTGATGGTGACTCTGGCACTTGTAAGCATGGGATGATGCCGCACATGCGCTTGACTCAGTGGGTTTTAGGGGATCATGTGGTTTTCTTGGAGCCTTTATATTGTTGTAATTCCACAGCTGGAAGGGCTCTCTCTATAGCAATATCATAAGCCAAACACATGTATATGATGCGTGTAAGAGCACAACATCTGTGAACATCCTTGTTCTTCTCCCATCGATGTCTTGCCAATAGAAGTTGATCCTGAATATAAGTGGCAATATCAATTGTTTGAGGTCCTGTAGTGGCAAGATACAACCCAAACCAAAGACATTTTTGCGGGATCATAAATCACTCTTGCGTAGGGAAAGCAAAGTGCTAGAGACATATTCTTAGCGGAGTGGTCAACTGGAGAATGATGGCTGAGATGGCTGGCCATTTATCGACATCGCTGCATTTCATAGGCTTTGGGATAAGATGCTCCTTCTCTATGGGTGTATGGTTTCTGTGAACCTTAAGCGCATTCCTTACTAAATCCAAACACAATGTAAAATTCTTGAAGGGTGGGTCATTAACCAAGGACGGTAGTACAAAGACAGGGTCCAATTCCTTGTGCTCTTGCTCTTTAATAGAAGCTACCAAGTATTAACATCGATAAAAGTCGAGTTTAGGGAGTTCTGCAGTGAAGTAATTTGCAGAACCTGCCCTCTTCCCTATAGGTTTGAGGTCTTCACTATTCTGGAGTTTCTCAAAATCTTGTGAGAAAAATTGATAGCACCTCCACACATTTGCACCGTAAGTCAAGTTGGCTTCATAGATGAATTTTGCTTCTCCCAGGTATCTTGCAAGCCCTTGGAACCAATGTGCCTCGCTGCTTAAACTTTCTCTCTCTCCTTGAGGAGGGTCTTCAATGGGCATAGGTCCCATGAAACCCTAGAACTCAACTGGGATAGCCATGGGTAGGCTTTCAATGGAAGAGCCAAAAAGTCAACAATAGGTCACCCGAGCATTCCGCTTGTAGAACCTTCCGCCTGCATGATTGGAAGTTGGTGTTGCAAACCTAAGCTGGAGTGAAAGGGAAAACATATTAGTCATGGAAAATAATTAAGATCCTAAGGAGATGAGACCTCCATTCCTTTCCACCACCAATATGCTTTCTGTGCAGTGTATGCAATTTTAACATTCTGAGAGGTGAGTTGTGAGAAGTGCATGCTTTGTGTGTGGGAGTGTGTGAGGTGCATGGCATTACAATTGACTTCGAATGAGTATTTCCTACAAAGTTAGTGTATGTTACAACGATGGTGGTGATATGGATTGGTCGAACTAGGTGTGAGTGTAGTGGTTAATAGGAGTTCGGCTTCACTAAGTCGGTGGTCAGGGTGATTTTGGTTGAGAGTTTTCATGATTAATGAAGGCTTGGGGATCCATTTCTATACCACACTAGGGGTTAGAAGAGATGAAGTGGATTGTACAAAAGAAGGGGTGTAGGATATCCTAGTAGTCTCAGAAAAGGTCTTCTTTGAGCTGACTACAGTTGAAGCACAAGCCACACACTTTTACGTACCCAGAGCTAGTGAGACTTGGGCTAAGCGGTCACCATGGACTTGGGCACCCAAATTTGTTTAATTTGTTGCCGTGATCGAATTTGAGAGGGATGCCAAAGATCAAGAGTGTTTGACTCACTAGGCATGGTCACCTTGCGTATCCACCTCGATTGTGGGAATGCCTGAGTGGACTGTCTAATGAGTCACTCTGTTGTGTTGTGTCGATGAGTACATGGATGATGTGGCCATGCTGTTCATCGAGAGTGAGATGTTGTTTTCGCACTTTGTTTGGAAAAGAAGAGAGATCCACTAAAATCATGTCTCGAAGTGGTGATTGTTTACATGCATCTGAAGACTGAGCCTTACGCCGCCATACTTGTCGGATTCCTAGCTGCCGACCTAGTTTCCTCTCCTGGATGGGTGGTAATTCCCATTTGTGTTGGGTAGGGTGTGCTGACTCGCACAAGGTTGGGGGGAGGCCACACACATTAGGGGGGCTTCTGTCATGTCCAACACCTCCTTGCGTCGACTTTGGAGGGGTAGTTCATGATACTGTCCTGCAAGTTCCACCTGAAGCACACTTCTGGGAAGATTTAAATTCACCGAGCAATGGTATAACCATTCCTTGCCTAGGATCATAGGTTCTATTAGATCATCTTCATGACAAACCAACAATTTTACTATCAAGGTCACGTTTTCTATGGAGATTGGTAGCTGGGCCTTTCCTATGCAAGAGGTTTCTAATCCACCTAGTCCTATAAGATAGGCTTCAAGAGGCTTAATTTCATACTCCCTACACAGAGAGAATCAAATTGCATTCATTGTTATGCGAGAGATGACTAAAGCTTTACATTGCGTGCGCATGGGATCCTGTCCTAGAGTGATATTAATGAATGGTCTCCTATCAATAATACTCGAGACATCTCTTCCTCCCAATTGGCACATAGCTATAGGATATCGAGGGGTGTCCAATTATTGAGGTTCTCTAATATATATATATATATATATATATATATATATATATATATATATATATATATATATATATATATATATATATATATATATATATATATATATATATATATATATATATATATACATGATGTGCATAAATAACAAATATATTGCACTTGGAA
>CM035438.1:142852425-142909925 GCA_020310875.1 Ceratopteris richardii
AGCATGCGAGGGTCCCTGCAGTGGCGCTATGTACGGATAGTTGAGCCACTCCTTACATTGAGCATTATTTTGTACCTTTATGTTGAATGCTTTCCAGGATCTGCATCGTGGAACCGACCCATAGCATGGATTGTAAAGTAGATGTAAAGGCGCATGGTTCCATGTGCGCAGCATTTCAGGGTATGTCTCTATAAGCTTTTGCCGCCATGTCGATGATAGATCCTACCTTTCTGTGCTTCTGGAGGAAGGTCTTCTGGTTGAAACTGAGTTACAAAGGAAGGAATCTTTCCTATGACTCTCTGTATTTCTGTGTTATAATCTTCGAGAATGATAAAGTAAGGCCTATATTGGAGTTTTGATGATATGATGAGACGTCGAGATGACAAGTTCTTGAAGTAACCGGATTGTAATATTGTTTCCTCTATGACTCTCGTGGTCTGATTTTGCACCACCATGCGCTCTTCATGAGAATTCCCCATTTCTTCCACTTGTCATAGCCATGGGGGTCGTGGTGCTTCGAAAGTATCCTGACCTTCTTCCGTTTGTTGTCCCTCTAGGAAGGGTTGCGGATCATATTCCTCTTCAAATGTTTGTTCCACAAGAATGGAGATTGTCTCTTCATCTGCGGGTGCCTCAGGTGGGGAAGGTGGTCTTTTGTATTGTAGTAGGCATGCTTGCAATTCTACGACCTGTTTTTGGAGATCTTTTAGGGCCTCTGAGTCCGTGAGAAGTGAAGCAGTGGAGGTGGTGGTTTGAGGGGCCGATGTCGTGTCTTTTTGTCATTTCTACTTCAGTTGATTCAGTTCCTTGGAATACTGATCATGTGCCTCAAGTAGTATAGCATAATCTTCAAGGATTATCTTTATGTTTTCCGGGGTCACTGCTTGGAATTTTGAGGGATTGATCGTTGCCCCAGGTGTGCTTTCGATGGTAGCCTCTAAGTTTTCCCAATTTTGTAGTTGGAGACGTCGATTTTCTTTAGGAGCAGCTGCAAGGTGTCATTTGAGTAGGGCCATATTTCATTGAAGTTTTGAGTTGCGTTCCAGTTGTATCTATAGATGGCCTTCCACCACTTGTATCGCTTCCTGGTCTACGTTCTGTAACTTGACTTCCAATATGCTATGAGCCTCTTATAAAGTTTGAAATTGTGTCTGGAGGCGAGCATTCTCCTCTTCTAGTGTGGCAAGACCATGTTGTAGCATTTTCGAGTGCTCTTGCGGTCGTTCGTTATGTTGCTAGAGCTGATTGTATTCTATCCTTAAATGTGAAACACATGCGAGCATGGTGTCAAATGCATTACCTATAGATGAAGGTGTATTTTGTACAATGGAAAATGCAAGAGGAGGGGATTGGGGAATGGGAAGAGTGAATGTTGTGTCTATTGGAGATGTGTGTGCAGGTGAAATTGGTGGAGGGGGAATGGGAGAAGGTGGGAGTGTGGGGGGAGGTGGAGGTGCCGTTGGTGGTGAAATGTCCATACCCTTAGGGGTGGAGGTGAGTGTAGTGTCTACCATGTATACCGGAATGGTAGGTGGTGTATGTGTGATCGTGGTGAATAAGTGTGGTGTGGAGGTTGGGAATGGGATCGACGAGAGGGGTTGGGAGGTGGCTTGAAACATTCTACAAAAGTAGTCATGGGCGGTTTGAAGGACTAGTGGTATGGGGGGTGGGAAGTGAGAAACCGAAGGCGAGAAGGCCATGAAAGGTGGCATGGTGGTAGGGAATCCAAAGAATATGGATCTAGTGTCAAGATGGCCTATGGCCGAGGGCATGGGGGCTGACTGTCCTATGGCATACTCTATGAAGGACTCTGTTATGAAGGTGGTGGTATTATATAGAGGGTTTTCAAAGGAGGAAAACAAAGTGGATCTAGAGGTGGGACTACAAAAAATGAAGGTTTGCTCTCTGGGTTGGGTAGTCGAGGTGATATTTAGAGCTTTTGTTTGAGGAGGGGATGGAGGGGGGGGTTGGTGGTAGTGGTTCAATTGATTCATTATGGGTGACTGGGAGCTCTTGGCCAGAGATTACTGTTGCTTGGGAGGTTGTCTCAATGGGTTCAGATGTAATAATAGGTCCTTCCACTGTAGTAATGGGAATCTGGATGTTTTTACGAGACCGTGCTCGTGTTTGGAATCTTCGCAGATCATATTGAACAGGAGGCCTCTGTATCACTGATCGAACTAATTCCACTACCCCATACATTTCTGCCACCAGTAGTAGGCCTTCGCTATATTCAGAGTCAACTTCAACTTCTTCCAATAGCTGAGCCATGAGCACCCTACTACTTTGTTCGGTGAGCAGTTGTTGCGACCACACTCGTTCCATGATTTGATATAGCCTTCGAAGTTTTGTTGTATATGCTGGGGTTCCGGTGGTGTCTTCTGCTTCTGCTTCTTCTCCTTCTGAGTGTTCTAGTTGTTGAGATAAAGTTTTCTACTGATCATCATCCCAATGTACACGGTGGCCTTCTATGGATTTCCTCCGTCTTTGGGGAGAGGTGCCTTGTTCTTCTGTGTCTGAAAAGAACTCTACATCAGAGAGTTGTGTATTCTACAAGAATGATTCAAAGTCGAAGGTACTCATCCCTTCAACATCTCCAGTTGTAGGAAATTCAAATTAAGGAGGGACAGGAGGAGTCGATGGGGCAGCTTGTGATGTGCCTTCAGATCCAGATCTCTGTATTCTAATGGTAAAGGGAGGCACAATGGAATCCCCTCGTGGCGAGACTTCAGGGGTTATCAGAACTTTGCATGTTTGGACACAAGGAATCGAGCCCCTCATGCGTTTGGATTGATGTGTGGCAGTTTTGAGTCTCTTGAACATTTGTAGTTGTGACCATGTTAAAGCACGTTCAATGGATACATCGTATGCTAAGCACTTGTAGATGATGCGTGTGATTGCACAACAACCATTCACCACTAGCTTTCTAGACCCAAGCCTGCACACAATGACACTTGCTTTGAATTCTCCAAAAGCTCTCAATGATCCTCTAAATATTCCAACTTTAGCTCAAATGTTTACCTTCAATTGACAGACAAGCTATTTCAGACACTTTTAATGACGCTTGTTCCCCCTTTTGTATTGCCAAAAACATTTTCTCTAGAGGTCCCTTGGTATACCTACCCCATAGAGGGTCAACTTCAAAATACCCTATCTGAAAATCAACGCATTATCATTATAAAAAACAATTGAGGGTGTCTAGTATTCACCACCAGCTTTCTGACAAGCTCTAGAGCTCAAAAAACGGATTTCATATGAAAAAGTTATGACAGTTCAGGGTTTAGGTGGTTAAAACAGACAATCAAGACCTTTGAGGAGTTTAGTGCATTTTTCTAAAGCCTTTGTAATGGTACGGGTGATTGAATATGCAGATATACCCAAATTTTAGCCCAAATTTTCAAAAATTTACCCGTCTATTTTTTTTTTGCCGAAAATGCCTGTCTATCGCGATAGACGATGTCTGTCGCGATAGACACTAGCTGTCACATGGGCCTGTCTATAACGATAGATGGTGTCTATCGTGATAGACTCGATCTATCATGGGGTCCTGTCTATCACGATAGACAGGTGTCTGTTGTGATAGATGGGGTCTATCTTCTGTCGTGGGCCTGTTTGTCACGATAGATGGGTGTCTATCGCGATAGATGGTGTCTGTTGTCCGTCGTGGTTTGGTCTGTCACGATAGATGGGGTCTGTCGTGATAGACGGTCTCTATCATGGGCTCCTATCTATCGTGATAGATGGGTGTCTGTCGTGATAGACGGGGTCTCTTGTCTATCGTGGGCCTGTCTATCATGATAGACGGTGTCTGTCGCGATAGACGGCCTCTGTCATGGGGTGCTTTCTGTCGCCATAAACGGTGTTTGTCGCAATAGACACTGTCTGTCACGATAGACGGTGTCTGTCATGATAGACTGAAAACACGCAAATTTTTTTGAAACTTCTAGTGATTTGGAGTGCTCTAATGGTGTAGGTTATCATTCCAAGCATGCATTCAAAAAATACTAAGTTTTTCTATCTCTCGTGATACACAGAGGTGGTCATCTTGGGACCTATGCAGAGTTCTGTCGTACCTGCACAAGCTGCTGAAGATGGTGGTACAGCTAGAACCTACAGCAAAAGCTCAGAAAACACACAAAAACACATAGCATGCAAGCTCTCTCTCGCTCTCTCTCACAAGTGAAATGAGGGA
Source organism: Ceratopteris richardii (assembly GCA_020310875.1). Classification (NCBI taxonomy): domain Eukaryota; kingdom Viridiplantae; phylum Streptophyta; class Polypodiopsida; order Polypodiales; family Pteridaceae; genus Ceratopteris; species Ceratopteris richardii. The sequence goes on from CM035438.1 coordinate 142,856,618, forward strand.
TATGAGCAAGCTCTCTCTCACTCTCTCTCACAAGTGAAATAAGGGAAATGTGGTGGGTAGTGGAATATAATCGCGATGGTGTGAGCCCATCATGATGGTCCAACAAAATGATGATTTTTGAAATGCCTTTGTGGATTCCTACTTGCACGTGTGCTCTACAACATGGTGAACTCGCTTACCTCAAATTCTGACTTTCGAAGACCATCATGATGGTCTCCCACACACGACAGATTCTGACAGAGAGTGCAATTTTTACCTTTTGGAAGCTTTCTTGCTGCTCAGGAGCACTCTACCTGCAAGAAAACTCAAAAACACACATGCACATTCAAGCACAAAAGCTCTCTCTCACTCTCTCACACACATGCACAAATGAGGGGAAATGAGGAGAATGGGTGGATATGGTGAATTTTCTGATTTTTTTCGGAGTGGAAGAAGATGATGCGGTGGTGGAAAAGGAGTGTAGCGGAGATGAAAAACACTAAGTATATGTATATGTATATGTATATGTATATGTATATGTGTATGTATATGTATATGTATATGTATATGTATATGTATATGTATATGTATATGTATATGTATATGTATATGTATATGTATATGTATATGTGTATGTATATGTATATGTATATGTATATGTGTATGTATATGTATATGTATATGTATATGTATATGTGTATGTATATGTATATGTATATGTGTATGTATATGTATATGTATATGTATATGTATATTTAATTGTATATGTATATGTATATTATATGTATATGTATATGTTTATATATATGTATATGTACATGTGTATTTATATGAAAATGTGTATTTATATGTACATGTATATGTATATGTATATGTATATGTATATGTATATGTATATGTATATGTATATGTATATGTATATGTATATGTATATGTATATGTATATGTATATGTATATGTATCCGTATACGTATACGTATACGTATATGTATATGCATATGTATATGTATATGTATATGTATATGTATATGTATATGTATATGTATATGTATATGTATATGTATATGTATATGTATATGTATATGTATATGTATATGTATACGTATACGTATATGTATACGTATACGTATATGTATACGTATATGTATACGTATATGTATACGTATATGTATATGAATATGTATATGTATATGAATATGTATATGTATATGTATACGTATACGTATATGTATACGTATATGTATACGTATATGTATATGTATATGTATATGTATATGTATATGTATATGTATATGTATATGTATATGTATATGTATATGTATATGTATATGTATATGTATATGTATATGTATATGTATATGTATATGTATATGTATATGTATATATACATGTTTATTTATATGTTTATGTATATGTATATTTACATGTGTATTTATATGTACATGTATATGTATATGTATATGTATATGTATATGTATATGTATATATGTATATGTGTATATATATGTATATGTATATGTATATGTGTATGTATATGTATATGTATATGTATATGTATATGTATATGTATATGTATATGTGTATGTATATGTATATGTATATGTATATGTATATGTATATGTATATGTATATATGTATATGTGTATATATATGTATATGTATATGTATATGTGTATGTATATGTATATGTATATGTATATGTGTATGTATATGTATATGTATATGTATATGTATATGTATATGTATATGTGTAATAAAGTAAGTCTATGATCCAAGGGTCTGGCCGGTTCAGACAGATCTGAAATCGGACACCGTTTGGTCATCCGTGTGTATGACCAAAGATCTCGAGTTTAGACTTACTAGGAGGTCTTGTGCTCTTGTGAACAAGTGATCCACTTAGCTTAGTGGTTAAGTCTCAAGGATGTGAAGGATGAGGTCTTGGGTTCAATCCCCATGAGGTACATGGGAAGAGTATTTTGCCCAAAGAGCTCTAGAACCTTCTAGAAGCATCCACTGGACACTTGGCGCACATGTAGTTACATGGCTGACACTTGGATGATTAGTATCCACCTGCCCAAGAAGGCAGTCCCCTGGAGAGAGCTATATATAGAGGCATTTGGTTGGGAGGAGAGTCATCTCTCTAGCATGTGGTGGTCGTAATCCTTGCTCTCTTGCATTGGTATCAGAGGCTCAAGGTTGAGCTTTCATGGAGACCTTGATAGGCTCATCATCATCATCTTCTTCATAAGCTTCCATGATGATTTTGGAGTAAGCTTCAAAATCATTTTCGCCATTATAACTTTATCATCGTTTTCGCGGATTTGACCATTCATGGCGGTACCTGTTGCTCACGGGTGTCTTGAAGAATTATGACGAAATCGTCTTGGCGACCATAGCATAAGGAAGATTATCAAAAGATATTATCTCTGCTTTGAGCAGAGAGAGGACTCGAACTCTCATCCTTCCGAAGAGAGAGTGCTGCGCTACCCGCAATTCCTACAGGTATTCGTGACCTGTAACTCGGCGTGATTAAATATCTCTTCGATAGCCGCGTTGAAGACGACTTTTTAAGGAGCCGAGAGTACCAAAAAGGCCTCTGCTGTGAGTGCACAGAGGAATCGAACCATCGTCTCCACATTGGAGGACCGATCGCTTATCCACAAGGCCGACAACTGCTCACGACTTCAACTTAGCGCAGCTACTATACGTTTGATTTCCGCGCTGTCATCAACGAGCAAAAGATAAGGGCTCTCTCTGTTATGACAGGGATTCGAACTCCCGTCCTCCATCTGTGAAAACAGTGGCATATCCACAACGCTCACTCCCACTCGCTGAGTATATTGAGAGCAGTTCATATGGGTCTTGATTTCCGGCTGTAGAAGAGATATAAGGAGCAAAAGAAGGGATACTAGCGCCGTTGGGGAATCGAAATCAGGTCACGCCGCTGGACAGCACTTCGTCGTAGCCAAGGCGCCAACGGAAGGATGACGTTCATTTGCCTGCAGATTATCTTTTTCTGCTAAAAATTGGCGCTGTAAATCCTTCATCAAGCTCTAGCTAAAGACTAAAAAGAGGTTTCGCGCGCTGCTGCCGGCGGGAATCGATCTCAGGCCGCTTCATTGGAATATTAATGACGTAGCCACGCGCCCAGCCCGATTTGCTTGTTCTCTAATACAGAACATACTCTACTAAAGCAGTAAACAGAGCTGAAGTGCAAGCCCAACTCTCATCTTTTCAAGGAGCCAAGTCCTCTCATCCATCCAAGAAGAATCAAAGATTGAGCAAAGCTTGAAGGAATTGGAGCTGTGGAGTGAAGATCCGGAGGCCCAAGTTAGTCGACCACGACGGACCAAGTCATCCAAGATTATTTCTTGATGAGGAAGCTTCAAGAATGGTGAATAGCTCCTCGCAAGGATCAAGAGGATGAATCACTCTTCCAAAGGATCAAGGGATGGACGAAGCTTTGATCAAAGCTAAGTATTTTCCAGTTTCTGCTTGGCCTTAATGCTTGATTTATCTTGTTTTCATTATTCTACACTTAATCATAGATGCACATTGAAATAGCCAAGATTTCAATTGATTAAGTCTAGATTAGAATAATGAATTAATCCATTTCTTATTTCAAGCATTAGTTTGCATTAAGGAAAGACTTGATTTCAAAAAGATCCTTGTGCATCAAAGAATGTATTTTGGTAGTTTAAATACATATTTCCTTTCCATTGAGTAAGTTTTCTATTGCACTTCAAGGGTATGTTTTTATATCATAGTGCATTAGGACAAAGGAAAGGATATACATGCATTAGGATTGCATGATATACATTCTTAGTACAAGAAAAAATCGTGCATCAAGTTCATGCATGATTGTTGTATTATTTTTTGGGCATGCAAAGAACATGCATGCATACGCATGTGAGCATATGCTTTTGCATGTAGATACATGCATTTGCATGGAAGAATGGAATGCTGTTTGCAAGTAGATATGAAAATGTACTCTCTTAGTATTTAGCTTACTTTGTAAAGCTCGCAGTTTGACATTAGGGAAGACCAAAGACTAGTTAGTTGCAAAGACATACTAGTTCTAGTTTGCAACTCAAGTAATTAGTCAATTTCTTCCCAAGTTGATACTCCGCTATCAAAGACAAATACTTAATGATAATTAAGTATGATAGATGTCTTGCTAGGTATAAGTAAGCACTAAGAGAAGGTTAAGTAATAAATTTCCTTGATGACCAAGAAAATTTAATTACTTGCAAACTCTTTTGTGATGTATGATGACTCTAAGTCCTGGATGTACTTAGAAAGTCATGCGGATAAAGTTTTAGTTGATTAGTTATATATTTTATGTAACTTCTCAAGCATCCCAAGGTTGGATGAGAACTATATTTCCAAGTTCCTTGAGTACTCTTCTACTTAGCAGATTTCGAAAGTTTAAAGAAGTTTCTTTGTGGTTTCAAGATTTGTATCTCATGATGAAACCTCGGTAAGTAACTTTTTGGAATTGAGATATGAAATAGTCAAGCCTTCTATTTCATGTGAGATCATTCTCCTACTATGTTCAAGATGAATTTAGCTTTGGGAAGGAAGATGTTCCAAGTAGAGGATCTTAATTGATTCATGAACTCTTCCCAAAATACATATAAATTCATATTATATGATAGGTCCAAGGAATGATGAAGGCAAAATCTCTTTAGGATATAAATGTTTTGCCAAGATATAAAGGTATCAAGCTTTTATAAATTTTCATTTCATCCCAAGGGGTGATGGAAATCAAAAGGTTAAACCTCAACATCAATTGATCCTTGATATCAATAAAAGGATGTTAAGTTCTATAGTTGCATCTCTGGTAAATGATGCAGCTAGCTAAGCAATCTTTAGGAAATAATATAAGTTCCTAAAGACTTGAAGCAAGTGTGAACTTTTTATTTAGGAGTAGAAAGTTCCAAGAAATGGATCTTGAATCCATGAACTTCTCCTAAACAAGTTATAAAGTTCAAAGTGTTCATAGTTGCATTACTATTGGATCAATCAATAGATGCTTGGACTTTAAACATAAATTTGATTAGTGAAATATGTTTAAAAAACTCTAGTAACATCTGAAGATTGACCAATAATAATGAGTCTTGTATCAAACTCAAGAATAGAAGTCGATATCACATAAACGAAAAGTCAACTTAAACTTTCATACTGGCAAATGTGATATTTTGTCTCTAGTTTGATACTCAGGAAATGAATACAATTGAATCAGTAAATTTTTTGGATATTATTTGAAAGAATTTCTTTCAAATGTTCTTTTAATATTGCAAAAGATTCCAAGATGAATCATTTGCTCAAGTTATTCCTTAGAAGGAATCTCAAGTCTTTGAAGAAATGGCATTCTTTCAAGAATTGAGAATGAAATTCTTCATACTCTTTAAACAATAAGTAAGTAGTTCCCGGACATTCCAAACCACTAGAAGTGGTATTTCAAGTCCTATTTGTGATATAACCTAAAGGTATATCAAAGATTCTTAGCTTTGGAATCTGAGAGGCATAAGTGTATGCTTGGACTTGAGAAAGATCTCTAAAAATCCTGCAGGTAAGCAAAGAAGCTTAAAGATAGTTAAAGAGATCTTAAAGATAAAGACTAAGTCTTTATTTTTATCGCAAGATCAACCAGACTTGATCAATCTTGGCCATAATTGTCCAAGTAATGTGCGATTAGAACTACTTTGTAGATTGCCCAAGTATTGGCAATAAAATTCCTTTTGGGAATTATTCACTCAAGTTCCATTTATTCGATGGAAAACTGTGAAAAAAAAGAGTAAGTTGTTCCAAGTCTGAACAGAGAGTAGTAATTCCAAGTATGTAGTCTGCAACCGTGAAGAAGGTACTTAAGTCTATGGAAGGTAAAACATAAGTGTTTGCCTATCCTTAAAGGGATTTTGGTACAAATCCAGAAAGCATGAGCGGATGCTTAGACTAAGGCAGTAGAGAGATTCCTGTAAAAAGCCCCGGCCGGGATAGGTACCTAAAAAGCACCAGTATAGAAAGGAATCTAAAGACAAGAAGTCATAAACTCTTGTCGCTACAAAATTGGTCAAGAATAACCAATTGAACTTGAATTTGAGAAATTCAAGTACTTGGAATTTTGATTGGTTTTCATTTGAAAGCCCCAGTAAAGAAGAATTGATATTCTGTCATGAGGTTTTCAAGTTTCCAAGGCAAAGCACATGATTATGAGGTGATCATGCGAAGGAATCAAAACCTAGGAAAATCTAGTTAGAGGTAATGCCTGAAACTTCCAATTCTTGTAAAAGAATTGAAGAAATAAGGTACTCTATCAAGAGATGTTTAGACTTTAGGATAAGAATCACCCACACATTAATGTGAATATAAAATAGGGTGGTATGGGACACCAGATTTTATACTCAGATTGATGTAGGAAAGATGGAATGGGACATCGGACCGTGGGATGATGATTATCTTTTAGTCCTAGTTTGGATTTTGAAGTTAGGTTTCATCCTCAAGGGAATTAAGACTTCAAGGAAAAGTTTAATTCGTAAAGGATGAAAGTAGTATCTTACGATACTTCAAGGTAACTTCAAGATTAAGGAAACTGAAGATATGAAGTAAGTAACTTCCAAGATCTTCTTAAGACACTTCAAGCTTAAGTGTTATTGATCAGAAATATTTGATAAATTCTGAAAGAAGTTGGACTTTGATTTTGAGTTGATCTTTTCAATTAAAGATTTAATTGACTAAGTCAAGCATCCAGTTCCTAGTGTAACTTGATAAAAATCACTCTTTTAGACTCAAAGAAATGCACAAGAATTGCATTCACGGAGTCAAAAAGATTGAATGTGACCTGGACTTAGTCTCAAGTGAAGCATTATTTTGAATACAAAACTCATCAGCATAACCTCAGTGGGTCGACACACTGATGTTGGTTACCACACTAGTATCTTGTGGTTGGATGATGTTTTTGATTTTCTTTGTATCTTTCTGAGAATCCAGCTTATTTCTCTGAAAGATAAAGACAATGCTTCAATATCTTGTTGAAATAAATCTTTGAAAAGTAAAAAGTCCTGAGTCATCTAGTCTTTGACTCATAGCAAGTTTATGCATGTGCGAAGTTTGAATTGGTTGTACAAAGTCTTAGTTATCTCTTTCCGCTTTCCAAATCTTTTGGAATTGACTCAGATATGGTATCTGATTCCTTTTGCAAAAGACCAGGGATAGCCGGTTAGAATTAGATAACTAACTTGAACATCCTAGATAGATGTTATGTACAAGAACCTTTTCAATCTTCAAAAGATGATAAGTCTAAGTAGACTTATTCATTTGATTTTGCTTCAAGTTATAGCATAAATAATTTCCTAGAGTCCAGTATACTCTAGAATAAAGAAGTTAGGAATTGCTCATTAGATTGACAATTCCCAAGAACTTTCAGTTAAAAGTCTTTGAGAAAAGTGTCCTAAGTTGGAAAATTTTCATTTTGAATTTGAATTGGTGAAGTTAGTATGGTTGATTCCACCGGAATGGTAAACTTTCTCCTATAGTTTACATAGGATTTTTTCAACTCATTGGGACAGAGTAGTCCTCTAGTCGGGTGAAAAATCAAGTAACTGTTGGATCAAAGTAAACCATTGAATAAACATCTAAAGTTAGATGTATGGGACAATCAAACTTCAAGTTCTCCAAAACAAATTCAAGTGAATCAAGAATTCTTAAAGTCTTGCAAGGGATAAGAATCTCACCTTCATTACTAAGTCCATGCACCAGACATGCCCAGAAATGGACTAGTAATTTGAATCCACCTAAATTCACATGTTTGTGCCTAGATCGCACATCCAGAAACTGTGAATTAGCCAGGGATATGTGTTTAGATCCACCTTTATTATTCATTCACTATTTTGTACTTTGACTAGTTTATCAAAGTGCAAAGCGAGATAGTGTTTAGAATCATTTGGGCAAGGATGCCACCACAGAGATGAGACATGTTCTTCCAGTTCTAGAACATGACCATGTTCTTCCAGTTTTAGAACATGAGGCTCGGGGGTTGCCTACAGTATGTATATAGCTCTATTTTCGAGGACGAAAATCTTTTCCAAGGGGGGAAGAATGTAATAAAGTAAGTCTATGATCCAAGGGTCTGGCCGGTTCAGACAGATCTGAAATCGGACACCGTTTGGTCATCCGTGTGTATGACCAAAGATCTCGAGTTTAGACTTACTAGGAGGTCTTGTGCTCTTGTGAACAAGTGATCCACTTAGCTTAGTGGTTAAGTCTCAAGGATGTGAAGGATGAGGTCTTGGGTTCAATCCCCATGAGGTACATGGGAAGAGTATTTTGCCCAAAGAGCTCTAGAACCTTCTAGAAGCATCCACTGGACACTTGGCGCACATGTAGTTACATGGCTGACACTTGGATGATTAGTATCCACCTGCCCAAGAAGGCAGTCCCCTGGAGAGAGCTATATATAGAGGCATTTGGTTGGGAGGAGAGTCATCTCTCTAGCATGTGGTGGTCGTAATCCTTGCTCTCTTGCAATATGTATATGTATATGTATATGTATATGTATATGTATATGTATATGTATATGTATATGTATATGTATATGTGTATAGAGCTTTCTAATGAGCTATAGGGCTCAAAAAACGGACTTGGGATGAAAAAGATATGAGCGTTCAGGTCCTCGGGGTTAAAAACTAACAATTAGGATTTTCTTCAAATATGACCTAAGGGGTCTCCTATGAGCTTAGTGATCGAAAAATATCTTCAACATGGCCTCAAATTTGCTCAAAAAATGAAACCCTAATTTTTTCCATTTTGGGTGGACAATCGCGATGGTGTGGGACAATCCTGATGGTTTGGGACGGTCGTGATGGTTCAGGTGAACCGTCGCGATGGCGTGGTACAATCACGATGGTCCGAAGGTGCGAGGCATCGCAATGGTCTAAGTGAAGCATCGTGATGGTCTAATCGGTGAGCAATCATGATGGTCTCGATCAACAGTCAACGCAACCATTGCGATGGCGTGAACCCATGCGATGGTCACGAGGCACGATGCCTTGAGCCAATCGTGATGGTCCAACTTCAAGGCATCTGGATGGCTGTAGCTCAGTGATGAGTAGCACCTCCTTTAATGTCAATCCGGGAAGACGTGAGGATGGTATGAAGACCTCAAGCAAGTGGAGGCACAAGTGCGTGAGTGAGAAGCACACAAGCATGCACACACATACACACACACGCGCACACACGGCAAGACAAAGAGTGAGAAGCAATGGAGTTCTTCGATTACTTTTTCAAAATGCTCTTACAAGTTCATTTCAATTACAATCCCACCTCAAAAATGAGCTTTCTAGCTCCTTTTATTGTTTTTGACTAGCTTTGGCCCTGTTCAGACCTAGTGTCCCACCTAGTTAAAAATTAGGTTCCAGGGCTTATTAGAGGGCTCAAACGAGATCTAAAAAATATGAAAATTGGCAGGTAGATACTTCTAAAGCTCCTCAAGCTCAAGGACTCCTTGGCTTGCACAAAATGGAGCTACAAAAATACGAAATGATATTTACAATGGTTTTTAGTGATGAAAATCACTATTTGTGTAGGGGTTTTCTCTGTTGATTTGTCATACACCTCTTTGAGCTCCCTACTTGCTCTTTCTCCTTGTGTGCTCAACTCCTTGATGTCTGAAAAATTAGATGGCCTACTTGCCAGATCTTCTTTGACTGCCATGTCTGCTTGTGTTGTCCCTTTGCTCTGACTCTCTTCGTCTTGTGGCTCCTTCGGTTCCCTGACTGCTGCCAACACCCCCCCCCCCCCACTCTTGCGTCTGTCGCCCCTGATAGACCATTGTCTAGAGGATTTTTGAAGATAATATTGGACGACATCGGAGGCTAGGTGGTGTTCTTCGAGTCGTAAGCCGCGTGCTAGATCTGTGAGCAAATCATCCCAATTCACAGGTCCAGGAACATCTTGATGAGGCACCCTCAATTGTTCTGAGTGAATAGTTCTCTCCACAGCAAATAATTGGAGGAGATGTGATGGTCTAGGTATAAAGATTTCGGAGTGATATTCCTAGAATCCTGTGATGAACATCTCCTCAAATGTCTGTTTAAAGCAGGCTGGGAGGTACTTGATTCTGGCGTGCCAAGCATATATTACTTCAATTGAGGGGGTGGTACTCATATCGTACACCAGATCCTGGTTTCCTGTCACGAAGCCTGCTCCTGAGAAGTGGGGGTCCTTAATATTCTTAAATGTCCTAAAAGTGATCAGCATTAATTCAAATATTTTCATACACATCTGGGCCATCACATCGGGATTATTGCGTAGCCGAATGCTCCAGTGACGGATTGTAGAAATCATGTAGTTCACCGTGGGGGGTCCTCGTGGAGGTGCTAGATAAACGTAATTTAACCATTTTGCGCAGGCTTTGATGTCTCTGACGGCAATAGTGAATTCAGGCCAGGTGCGTCTTCGAAGAACTGGAACGTAACAAGGATTATATTTAATAAACAACAGCATATTATTCCAGGTTCGGACCATTTCAGGATATGTTTCCAAAAGCCTGATCCTCCAGGTGGGTTGATGGATGAACCCACGCTTAGCACTTTCCGGTATATCGTCTGGACCAAATTGTGTAGCAAATGTGGGAGGCTTGCCACATTGTCGTTGAATTTCGGCGTTGTAATCGGCCAAAAGTATGCAGTATGGCACATATTGGTCATTATTGGTGCCGATCCATCTATGATGAGACATGCTTCTGAAATATTCTGACTTTATGACAGTTTCTTCTAGGTTTGCTAGTGATTGGATCTGAATGGCCACCCGTTCTTCGTGGGTGTTCGCTGTCTTTTCCAGTGTCTGAAGCCACTCGGGTGCTTCCACTTCTAAGGTGTCTAGTCTCTCTGAGGTTCGTTGCCCTCATGGCATTGGCATAGGAACGTATGGTTCCTCGTACGAATCATCTACCTCAATGGGAACCAAGTCTTCTGGCTCAGGTTCAATAACTGGAGAGGGTTGTCTTTCATACTCTAGTAACTTTTTCTGGAGCTCAACCACCTGCTCTGTCAATGCCTTCACTTCCTCTGAAGTCGAGGCCGACTCTATTACTTTGGTTGGAGCCTCCTGTTCCTTGAGCTGGCCACGCAGCTCATCACGTTCCCTTTCCAACTCATCATGAGCATCTAATAGATCTGCATAGCTTTCTAAGATGGTCTTCATTGTCTCTGAAGGTACGGCTTTAAGCTGCTCTGGATCAATTTCGTGGGGAGAGCCTTCCATTGCCACTTCCAGATTCTCTTCATTTTGTTTCTGCAGTCTCTTGTTCTCTTCAAGTGCTGTGGCCATATGTTTCCTGAGTAGCGCCAAGTTACGTCTGACTCGTAGGTTATTGGCCTGGTATACTTCGAGCAAGGCTTCTAGTTGTTTGACGCCTAATTCTTTCGATGGTTGGGGTGCCTCCAGTAGTTTTTGGTGAGCCTGCTCAAGCGTTGTATAACGTTGATTCACGTCTGCATTTTCCTCTTCAAGAATTGTAAGTTGCCTTTGTAAGTTTTGGTGATTTGTTGTCAGTTGTTGATACCGGTCGTCAAGAGCTCTGTACTCATTCTGAAGCTGATATACACATTGATTTAATGCTAGAAATATACTATTTACATTAAATGATGCAGGGAGAGATGAAGATGCAGGGGGAATGGGGGCGGGAAGGGGAGTTGTGAATGATGTGGATGCAAGTGGAGATGTGGGTGGAGGGGGTATGGGAGACGGAGGTTGCATGGGGGGAGGGAGCGGTGCTGTGGCAGGAGATGTTTCCATAGTGTCAAATGTTTGAGTGACCATGTAAATGGGGATCGTGGGTGGGGTGGAAGTGACGTTAGTGAAGAGAGTGGTGAAAGTGGGCATGGTGGCTCCCCCGAATTGGATTCCCGGAGAGAGTGGAATTCCCATGACGATTGTGGTGGTAGTGGACGTGGTGGTGATAGTGTCATGTGGTGGAGCGAGTTGTGTAGTGAGAGGTGGGGAGAGTGGTGACAGTGGTGCTTCCTGATGTTCGTCTGCTTGCGTTGTATCTCCTGGTGCTGATACGTTGATATGAATTTGTTTCCCGGACCTCATGGGACGGGCGGGAACTCTTTTCTCAAATCGGTGAATGTAGGCCATTGCCTCATGAATGGCCTCATCCAATCCTACTGCATCGGTGTGTAGGTTTATAGACTCGATGAACATATCATCCACGCCTTCCTCCGCCAGCAATTGGTTCATGAGTTTCTTGCCTGCTTCAAGTGACATTTTATGCTGTTCTTGAACTAGCTGCATGGTTCGATATAGTCTTTTTATTTGTGCCGAATACGCGGGGGCACTTGCTAACTCTGAAAGTTCATCATACTCTTGTTCTTCGTAGGCTTCTTCCTCTTGTTCGGTCTCTTGTTCATCTACGTTGACTTCTACCACTTGTGGTCGGGTGGGGGCTGACGTTGTTGTATGGGGTTGTGGTTCCTGAGCTCGCTCTGTTTCTGTTTTGAGATTAGAGTTGTAGATTAGTCTAGCCACTTCTTCATTAGTGAGATCATTGAGAGTAAAGCCTTGTGGAAATTCCAAGTCCGATGGGACGGGTGGAAACACCAGATTGGGTCCCTCTGTACTTGGTCTTGGTAGCCGAATGGTGAATGGTCTAATGCGTCGTGTTTGGGGAGGGGTAATTTCTGGTGTAGTGGTGGCTCCCCTTGGTTGAGCGCAGGGTAATTGGACTCCCCCTCTCATCTTCTTTGATGGGGGACCTGCCGCTGATAGCCTTCTCTGGAATTCCTGGGCCCGGGACCATACGAGTGCCCGCTGAATAGGCACGTCATAGGCTAGACATTGATAGATTATCTTGGTCAGAGCACAACATCCGTGGAGCACATTTTTCTGCTTCTTGTTCCACCGTTGATGGGCTAGGTGAATCTGATCTATGATCCAATGTGGTACGTTGATAGGGAGGTTTTCTGTCTCTGCCAAATACAAGCTAAACCATATCTTCTTTGGGGGCATGGTGAATCTTTCCTGGGCGGGGAAAGCAAAATGCTGCATGACGGTCCGTAGGTGAAGAGCGATGGTCGGTGTCATTGCTACCATATCCTTCAGCTTATTGAGATCTTTATGTTTCATTCTGCCTGGAACCATTGTTTCCTTTTCAGTAGGAATGTGCATACCATACATGCCCAATGCTTCTCGTACCAGATTGAGGGTCAGTTTGAATCTTTTAAGTTCGTGGCCCGGTAATAGTGAGGGTAACACAAAGGTGCTGTCGCCTCCCTTGGCCCTGCTAGGAGTGATGGTACTGATAAGATAAGAACAACGTAAGAAATCTGGCTTCGGTAAGTGGGCCCTGAAATAACTGTCCAGGCCAGCTTTGGTCCATACTGAACGCATGACTTCGGCATTCTGATAGCTCTCAAATTCGCACGTGAAAAAATGGTAGCGTCCCCATTTACCATTAAACTCCAATTCAGCTTCCCAAAAATAGGTTCCATCACCCAATGGTCCTGCAACATCACTGAACCAATGAGCGTGTTTGCCCACTTGAGAGATGTGCCACTGGGGAGGATCCTGAACTGGGAGTACATGCACAGCTTGAAGTTCTTGTGGTCTTTCAGTGAGATGTGGTTCGAGGAGGAGTGTTTCTATATCCACAATCTGTGCGCTGGATCCGGCGTGAGAACTGGCACCTCCGGCTTCTGCCATGGCCCTGCTTGCTTGTTGGTTCTGTGAGAATATAGAACCAGGTGTTAATTTTGTAATGGACAGAATAAACCCGTTGTTGTCCCCGTTACAACATTAACATGAGGTAGATGATGAGTCAGTGGTAAGTGAGTGCACGATGACAGTGTGTGTAGTTAATGCCTGGATAGTCCTAGGAGCTAGATGGAAAGATGCACTGTCTGCCTAATGCAGTTAGTAAGTGGAGATGAATTCACAGATTGGGGTCGGGGGGTTTATTACAAGTCTTAAGTTGTCGAACACCATGGATGACTTTTGGTCTTGGTTTTGTGGAGACTCGGGAGGGTCGCATGGGTAATTCTGCTGGGAGTTGTTGTGTCATTGGGACCCATTTACGAGTGAGTATGTGCGTGCTTCTAGGTGGTAGTGTGTTCGAGTGTATCAGACAAGAGTGTGTGGCGGCTGCTTGAGCGAGTGAACCCTGTCGTGTATGATGTGAATTGTGTGGGAATAGTTGAGCCCGCAAGCAAGCCTTAGGCACCCAAATTTGTCTTGATTGTGGGTCAGCCTTCATCGACTTCTTGGGTACCCAAATGGATTTCACTTTCTCAACAGAGGTTTTAGGAGTCCTCTTATTAGCATCAAGTCGTTGATTACTAATAGGAAGTTGAGACCGTTGTTGCAGGTTAGTTACGGCCGACAGCTCGTCTTTCCGCACCCACATTTGTTTCATCGACTGTGTTGTTCTGCTTCGCGCGTTCTTTTGGTCTCTCGCCTGGAGAATCTTGAGTGATTGATCTGCCCTTAGTTGCTGCCTCCTTCTGGCCTTTGGAAAAGAAGGGAGTTCCATTGTGGTTCTGGCTCCTTCTTTGAGATCTTTGTTCTTCTGTATCACATAGCCTTGGACAAGAACAACATGGTCAACTTCATGTGTACCCCTAGAGGGACCAGGAGTCTGTGCCTTTCCTAGTTCCTTGAGTGCTCCATTATTTAACTCGATTGTAATTCTAGTGTGATTCACCCATACCTGAAGAAGTCCACTTCTTAGGTTTAAGTTGACTGCTTGGTCATAAATCCAGTCTTGACCCAGGACAAGGGGTTCAGTGAGGTCCTCATCTTGACATACTAGTACTTTAACTGTCATTGCCTCATCATGAATATAGAGGGGAAGTTCCACCTCGCCCATGCAAGGGGTTTCCACGCCTCCCAATCCTATGAGATATGCTTCCACAAGATTAACAGTTAATTGCAACTCTTGACAGTAAGACAATTTAACAGCACTAGTGGCTGCACTTGAGTCAATCAAGGCTCTTACAGTTCTTGCACTCTTTCCTTGTCCTATATCTAAGGTTATGAAAGGACGTCGGTCAGTTATCCTATGTGAGCTAACACCTGAAACTTCACACATAGCCACGTCATATCCTTGATCTGCATATGCATCTTGCCTAGGGTGCTCTCTACCTTGTCTTCTTAATTTCATTCTCCGGATGCGCTCTACAGTATTGAGTCGACTTAGCATTTCCTCTGTGAGAGGTTCCTGATACAACTTGACTCTGCATCCGCTGATATAACTTGGGAGAACATCAACTTCTAATGTAGCTAGTTGCACTGCTCCACTTGTTGAGATTCTGTTAATGATCATGGGTCCGTAGCCTCTCTTCTCCAGTTTCCTCGCATGTTGCTTCAATGTGTAGACTAAAACTAAGTCGCCTGCCTTTAAACCCTTATCCTTAACGTGGGCATCAAAGTATGCCTTCTGTCGTTTCTTTGCTGCATATATCGCTGCAGCTGCCCTCAGTCTTGTTTCTCCTAATCGTTCAAGGTCAAAAAGTCTAGAGGAGAGTTCATGACCCGTCCATT
Organism: Ceratopteris richardii; assembly: GCA_020310875.1. Classification (NCBI taxonomy): domain Eukaryota; kingdom Viridiplantae; phylum Streptophyta; class Polypodiopsida; order Polypodiales; family Pteridaceae; genus Ceratopteris; species Ceratopteris richardii. The sequence continues at coordinate 142,872,140 of CM035438.1, forward strand.
CATGCTCTTGTGCCACTTTCAATGTAGGTATCAAAAAGTCTAAAGGTAGCACAACATTTTGACCAAACACCATTTGAAAGGGAGTGGCTTGGAGAACCGTTTTGTAGGCAACTCGGCATGCCCAAACAGCATGGTGTAGCTGTTTGTCCCAATCAGAGCGTTTATTATTCACTAACTTGGTCAACACATTACATAGAATCTTGTTTGTGCTTTCGGCTTGCCCATTAGCTTGTGGGTGATAGGGGGCAGATTTCTTATGAACTACCAAGAATTCTTGGAGTAGATTTTCAATCACTTCGTTCAAGAAGTGAGTGCCTCTATCACTCACTAGCTCTATAGGTAGCCCATATCTTGTGAATACATTTTCAAACACGAATTTAGCAGTTGTTTGAGCATCGTTCTTCGTTGTGGCTTTTACCTCTACCCACTTAGTTAGATAGTCTGTTGCAACAATGATATATTCTGCATGGGAACCCTTAGCTGTGTGAAGAGATGGATAGGTATGTGCTTGAAGATGAAGAGGTGTTGCAAAATCCTTGATCTACACCAGCCAAATGAACTCCAGGAGTATATGGTGGGCCCTTTTAGCTTGCCAATGGATGTATTAGACACTCTATGTACCTTGGAAGATCACTCTCAAAAAGATAGATCAAAACAGATAAGTTGGAGTTAGCTCAGAGGTGAAAACTTGCTATTCTTGGTTCATACACCTGTCCAGTGTTTTACATAATTCTCCGAGCACAGCAGCAATTAGCTCAATTCCTCTTGGGGAAGTCTAGGCAACTTAAAGAGCTAACTTTCAAGAGTACTCTCATAAAAAATAATGAACCACACACTGAGGATGAGTTTTAACAAGTGATGACATAATCCTGATTTTCACGGGCTGCTATAGAAATAGACCAGTGAGCAGAAAAATCAACATAACTCAAAATTTAGGAATACAATGATTATGAAAATCTGTATGCGTATACTAGACAGTAAGTTGAATCCAACAAGCTTTAAATCACTGAATTTGGATAAGTAACCACTGAGAAATGGCTCTGACAAGATGAGTGAAAAAGTCGGGTACCTGACAGAGAAGTGAAGATGAACAGACCCTGTTGACTTCAAATGAACATAACTGAAGATTGCAACATCCAAATGCCATGAAAATTTCTGACCATATAGTAGACTTATAGAACTAACTTTACCAAGTTAAATCACTGAAAATGATGCACCAAGCTCAGAGAAAACATCTTTGCAAGCTGACTGAGAAAACTGAGAGTAATGGTAGTGAGTAGTACACTTCACTAGAACATGGAAAGATGAAACCAAATAATCAGGAAAATGAAAGTATATTTCTTGTACAATACAATGACTTACTGATACATATGTGTGCCTTGTAATCACACCTTGATATGGCATAAAGCTCAGCACTTGGAGGTCTTCACATAGGTCTCTCTAACCACGACTAAAACTGCCATCTATTTATAGTTGAGTTTGGGAGGCTAACTTCCCTCAATCACTCTCCAATCAATCAATGATTGATTTGATTCTCTACCTACCACAAATCACGAATTCGTGGCTCCTCTTTCCATTCTTGATCATGTGGACTCAACCACTTAAGATTCTCTTACTTTTACATTAAGTAAACTCTCCAAAAAATTACAAGAGGTAGTTCACAAGTGAACTTTACATAGTCTTTATTTTAAGGCTTTTTTTATGACTTCGTGGGACTCAAGCCAATACTTAGGCTTGTCATAGACTTGCTCCAACAGCTCCCCCTCAAGCCAAGTATGCTTGAGGTCTTCAATCTTCCAAGATTACCTGCAAACCAATCATAGCCTTGAATTTGCAAAGCTTTGTACCATCCAGTGCTTTGGTTAGAATATCTGCACATTGTTGATGAGTGGACACATATGATATTTGAATCTCTTTGCTTAGAACCTTCTCTCGTACATAGTGATAATGAACTTCAATATGTTTAGTCCTTGCATGAAAAATAGGATTAGCAGCCAAGTGAATAGAACTCATATTGTCACCAAAAATAGTTGGAGTTCCAACTCCGATCCAAGATCTTTGAATAATGTCTTCATCCACATAGCTTCTTGTGTAGCTATGGCAAGACCTCTATATTCAGCTTCAGTAGAAGAGAGAGCAACTATGGGTTGCTTCTTGGATGACCATGAAATAAGCTTTGAACCTGCAAAGGTAAGATAACCTGAAGTGCTCCTTGTATCTTCCTTGGAGCCAGCCCAATCTGCCTCAGAAAATAGCTTCAAACCTAAATCAGATACATAAGGATAATAAAGTCCTTCATTTATGGTTCCTTTGAGATACTTGAGAATCCTTTTGGCAGCATCCATATGTGGTTTCCTTGGTGTGTGCATAAATTGACTTAGCACACTCACACTGTAACATATATCTACTCTTGTCAATGTGGCATAGTTGAGACTACCCACTAGACTTTGATATGATGTGATGTCTTATATGAGTTCACCTTCATGTGAGCTCAATTTGTGATTGACCTCCATTGGAGTACCTGCAATCTTACAATCTTGCGTCTTGAATTTTGCCAACATGTCCTTAATGTACTTTCTTTGAGTGAGAAACAAACCATGATCTTTGTAGACAACTTCCAAACCTAGGAAGTAGGTAAGTGAACCCAAATCACTTATCTTGAACTCTTCTCTCATCTGATCTTTGATCTTCTTCATACCATCTGCATCATTTCCTGTCAATATAATATCATCTACATATACACATAGGTAGATGACCTCGGAATTACTCTTTTTAATAAAGAGTGAAGGATCTGCCTTGCTTGGTTGAAAGCCTTTGTCCTGCAAGAATGAAACAAGCCTAAAATTCCAAGCTCTTGGAGCTTGCTTGAGACCATACAATGCTTTGTTAAGTTTACACACATAATCAGGATAAACTTGATTCTCAAAACCAGGTGGTTGTGCCATATATACCTCTTCTGTTATCCAACCATTCAAGAATGCATTCTTTACATCTAGTTGAAGTATCTTCCAATTCTTGGAAGAGGCAATACTAAGCAAATACATATACATATACATATACATATACATATACATATACATATACATATACATATACATATGCACATACATAATTATATACATATACATAATTATATACATATACATATACATATACATATACATATACATATACGTATACATATACATATACGTATACATATACATATACGTATACATATACATATACGTATACATATACATATACGTATACATATACATATACGTATACATATACATATACGTATACATATACATATACATATACATATACATATACATATACATATACATATACATATACATATACCTATACATATACATATACGTATACATATACATATACATATACATATACATATACATATACATATACATATACATATACATATACATATACATATACATATACTTAGTGTTTTTCGTCTCCCCTACACTCCTTCTCCACCACCGCAACATCTTCTTCCACTCTGAAAGAAATCAAAAAATTCACCATATCCACCCATTCTCGTCAGTTCCCCTCATTTGTGCATGTGTGTGAGATAGAGAGAGAGCTTTTTTGCTTGCATGTGCATGTGTGTTTTTGCGGTTTCTTGCAGGTACAGTGCTCCAGAGCAACAAGAAAGCTTCCAGAAGGTAAAAAATGCACTTTGTGTCAGAATCTGTCATGTGTTTAAGACCATCGTGATGGTCTTCCAAACTCGGAATTTGAGGTAAGCGAGTTCATCATGGTTTAGAGCACAACTTGTGCAAGTAGGAATCCACAAACGCATTTCAAAAATCATCATTTTGGTGGACCATCGTGACGGGCTCACGCCATCGCGATTGTGTCACACCATCGCGATTGGCTCACGCCCTTCCGACGGCTTCACGAACCATCGCGATGGTCTCACATCATCGCGACGGTTCACTTGAACCATCGCAATGGCCCCTTACCATCGTCACGATCCCGTTGACCCCACGCCATCCTGATTGGCCCACACCATCACGACGACCCATCTCCCACGTGTCAAGCGAGACCATCACAACGATACGAGGTACGCCATTGTTGGCAGCAGTCAGGGAACCGAAGGAGCCACAAGACGAAGAGAGTCAGAGCGAAGGGACAGCACAAGCAGACATGGCAGTCAAAGAAGATCTGGCAAGTAGGCCATCTAATTTTTCAGACATCAAGGAGTTGAGCACACAAGAAGAAAGAGCAAGTAGGGAGCTCAAAGAGGTGTATGACAAATCAACAGAGAAAATCCCTACACAAATAGTGATTTTCATCACTAAAAACCATTGTAAATATCATTTCATATTTTTGTAGCTCCATTTTGTGCAAGCCAAGGAGTCCTTGAGCTTGAGGAGCTTTAGAAGTATCTACCTGCCAATTTTCATATTTTTTAGATCTCGTTTGAGCCCTCTAATAAGCCCTGGAACCTAATTTTTAACTAGGCCGGACACTAGGTCTGAACAGGGCCAAAGCTAGTCAAAAACTATAAAAGGAGCTAGAGAGCTCATTTTTGAGGTGGGATTGTAATTGAAATGAACTTGTAAGAGCATTTTGAAAAAGTAATCGAAGAACTCCATTGCTTCTCGCTCTTTGTCTTGCCGTGTGTGCGCGTGTGTGTGTATGTGTGTGCATGCTTGTGTGCTTCTCACTCACGCACTTGTGCCTCCACTTGCTCGAGGTCTTCATACCATCCTCACGTCTTCCCGGATTGACATTAAAGGAGGTGCTACTCATCACTGAGCTACACCAAATTTTGGCGTCGTTGCCGGGGATCGAGCTTTGAGGACGAGCGTGTGATGGTAAGACGTAGATTGGAGACGTTGGCGTTGTAGGTAATTTCTTTACTTTTCCTATTTTTCTCTTTCTTACCTTACCACCATCATCACCATCATCATCATCACCATCTTCCACCTACATTTCCATCATCGCGAAAATTTCAGTTTTTTGATCATATCACCTTCTCCACCTCATTTCCCTCATTTCACTTGTGAGAGAGAGCGAGAGAGCGAAATTGTGTGTGCTGTTTTTGCATGTTTCTTGAGCTGTCTTGCAGGTACAGGCCGCATCATCGTCCCCAGCACTCTGCGCAGGTACGGAATTCGCAGTAACTGTCTGTGTGTCGCCGACCTCTGTCAATCGCGACCGACAGAAAAAATGCTCAAATTGCCAAACAAAGTGCAAAACCATGATCTACAGGCCTAGAGCTTCCCAAAAATGTGCTTAGATTTTTGAAACTCCTTAGATTTCTGTCAATCGCGATCGCTCTGTCAATCGCGATCGACAAACCACGACGGACAGACCTATCAATCGCGATCGACCAGTCAATCGCGGCTGACAGCCACGACGGCTCTGTCAATCACGACCGACAGAGTCAACGACCGATTGACCATGACTGACGGATCATACGCGTGACACGTGTCAATCGCGATCGCGACTGATAGAGTCAACGACCCTTTGACCACGACTGATTGACTTTTCGAAACCCCTGTCAATCGCGACTGACCAGTCAATCGCGACTGACAGCCACGACGGACCTGTCAATCGCGATCGACACGTCGATCGCGACTGACCTGTCAATCACGACCGACAGACTTTGCGAACACGTTAGAAGGGCAAATTAGGTCAAATTTTTAAGGCAAAAATAATGGTCTAAATTTTGGCCAAGTGTGGGGCAAACACTAGGGTGTAGTATTGCATTACGAGGGCATGACCCAAGTAACCCGAGAATTCCTGTTTGCCTGTTAACCTAGTTTAATCCTGTTTTAGCCCCAAAACCCTGAACTGGCATAACTTTCTCATACCAAATCCATTTGCCGTGATTTTTGTTTTGTTGGAAAGCTCGCGGGGATTACAACAAAAACATCGATTGGTTACGGTTAAATTAAGATCAGGAATATTAGATAGGGTATTTGAAGTTGACCATACCCAGGGGGAACAAAATTCAGGGATCTCTAGAGTTGCGTCCAAAAAGTCATAGTGCAAATTGGTGAAGTGTTACATGAATGAAAGTGATTGGTTCTGTCTTTTGAATTTAAGTCTTGAGCTAACGGTGGGCCTTTTACAGGTCCTTTGAGAGCATCGAAGGGTACGCAAAGCAAGAGTAAGTGCAGGCTTGGGAACGCGTGTCCTAGGCACACCAGGGCAACAACACAAGGAAAGGAACTCAAGGTTGGAAAACCCGCAACACCCTCTGTCAATTCTTAGTTTAGGCTAAGTGCGGGTAGTGTTAGAAGTAATTCTAGGCAACGACAGGCACGAGATAAATCAAAGACTATCTAAGAAATCAAGTTCAAGTCAAGAGATAACCTATGTGTGTGGACGACAACCTTAAAGGAAAAGAACCTAACGCGAAACGACCAAACTAAAGTGCGAAATTAAACTCAAGTATTCCTAACGACGTGATATCACACAAGAGTATAAACACGATAATCAACATAAAAAGGGGATTAAGTAATTGACACAAAGGACTCAGAAACCTGGTTGTACCTGGGAAAAATTGGGTTAATCAGTTAGGCATATGAACCTTAGATCAGGACGACATCTAGTAAGAGGTAGACAAAGCCTTAGGTCTTCAGAGGCTAATGTCAATCATATTGCGAGGTCTTGGGCCCAACAGTTGAGTCACCACTCGCATTACCCTAGCTCTGATACCAGTGAATCAGAGATGTCTCAAGGCATGGACAGACCTACGGGAAGTTCAGGAGTGCCATACTTGCACAGAGTAGAAGGCCCTTACAAAACGCAGTTGGAATACCTTAGGACCAACCGAGTAGGTGCCTGCATCTATGAGGACGGCCTAGGAAGATCTGTGGTACAGATTAAGAATCCTGATCAATCCATTGGACTAGAGCGCCCAGCTGTCAAGTTTGAAAACGGAGCATACTTGGACAAAGAAGGAACCATATACGTAGTCACCAGTCACCCAGATAGGACGGACGAATTTGGAAATGTGATCCCAGAAGCGGACTTAGGTGACCTAGAGCAAGGAAACATGGGTACAGAACCTAGAACCCCTCGAGGCAAATTGGTTCTCACTAGGATTATCACACCAGAGTGGATTCCCCAGGATAATAAGAGCATTGATTTGCTCCTCAATCGAGAAACTGACGAAGCCTTTTGGAGGTATAAATCTGATCAGCCCACTGATATAGGAACAATCATGATCTATGAGTTTAAGGATCCTGATAGCCCAGGCAGAGTGACCTACTTAGATCACGCTTCGAAGAGGATCTTTGTGGTTACGGAAAATGATAAAGAGAAAGTTGCTCAAAAACTAGGTGTCTCTAGTAAACAAATCCCAAGGTTCGCCCCTGTAAAAAGATGCTATAATTGTGGAGGCGACCATATGGCAAATGTATGTCCCATTATGGCTCAACCCCAAGTAAATCCTAGTGGCCAATACTGCACCATAGAATGGAGATACACAAATCACACAGCGCAAGACTGCCCATACAACAAGCAAGCGGTTAGGCAACCCTACCCTCAGCCATACCCTCAGCAGGGAAGATACCAGAACCCGTACCCTCCACAGTCATATGGAAGGCCACAACAACCTCATCAGCAACCATACCAAAACCAACAAAGGCCTCAGCCTGTGTTAGCACAACAACCCCCTGCCCCAGCTAATGTGATCCCAGTAAAATATGCATCAGCCGAAGAAAACCTGAATAGAGCTATAGTCCCTGTAACACCTTTGCTCTCTGAAAGTGACCCCAGTGACCATAGCTTTGATTCTACACATGTCGATAGTCCCTAGGCCTACTACATGCAATCTCCTGAGCATGGTGAATCTTACTATAGCGAAGAGCCAAATGAACCTAGTTGGGAGTCAGATTACTCAAACGTCATGTATACGAACCCCAATCCTAGGCCTCAACCTAAGCAAGTAAGACCCCCATTCCCTAAAGGACCATGCTACAGATGTCAGGGAGATCATCTCGTTCGTGATTGTCCCTTACCTCCACCTATGCAACCCCAGTCAGTAACAATTCAAGGTTTTTGTCAAGAATATGGGAAGGAGCATCTCTTACGAGACTGCCCTAAGAATCCTAATAATATGCCAAAAATCACTCCTATTAACGTTATTGGGTTGGTGGTAGACTCCACAGGAAGTGTGACATCCACCACACCAGTACATGTAGTGACTAGAGCTCAGGCATTGTAGCAGAACCAAGGGGTAAACCAGGATAAGAACCCAGAGACTAGTGAAACCGAGAGCATGACAAAGAAAAGGACTAGAGCGTGGAAAGATAGTCGGGAAAGAATGAAAAGACAATGGGCTAAAAAGATGAGTGAACTTGAGGAAAGCATAAGAGAAACCAAAGCCAGGATAACTGAACTCACATCTCAAACTCCCTCTCACACTACCCCACCACCACCATTCCCATCGCCATCCGACCCGGCACCTTCCAACCCACCTCATACGATTCTACCACCCCCTAGAGTAGGATCAGTATTAGCTGATCCCACTCCTGAAGACATAGACATGATGCTTAAAGCATATCAGGCCAGAATCCAAGAAGGGCCAAATGTAACGGATCATGACAAGTGCTACCCTAGAGCTGACCTAGAGATAGAAAGAACCAAGCTTTGCGCGAAAATGGTCGCATTGGCTCAGACTATGTTTGAAGCCAGTCGCCTTTTCAATTACTCGGGCTCAGCCAAGACACAATTACACTTGGATGGACTCCTAGAGAAGTTAGAGGGCATAATTGCAAGATCTGCCAAGGAAGAAAAAAATCAAGAAAGAGATAAAGCAAGCAAAAACATGACCCATCCCCCATCGGAAGTTTATGTGCCCAATTCCACTGAACCAGATAACCCCCCTTCCCTAGGAAGAATAGAGAATCTAATGGCACAATCACAAAAGGAACTCGCCCCTCAACACCATGACAAGGCTAGTGAAAGAGCAGGTCTTCCTACCCAGAAAGCCTATGTGCCTGAAGCCTATGTGCCTAACTCTACGGAGCCAGACACATCATCTTCTATGAATCGGTTCACACCAGAATTCCTACGCGAGATTCAAGAAGACAAATGGGCTAAAGAAAGTGAAGTCCCTCCTCCCATTGATCTTGTGGATGATGCACATGACCAATTCCCACAAGACATCCCATCCATTTATGGGGAGCAGGAGAGCACCTAGTCTCAAGAAAGATTAGACTTGGAGTTTTATTCTTTACAAGAACTACCCCATTTCACAGGCCCATGGGAAGCAAAGTCCACCTGTATGAGAGCACCTACAGTTATGGTAAGAAACGAAGATTCAGTCATACCTAGGAACACAGAGGTAGTGAAGAACACCAAAGTGCAGTGCAATCTCACTTTGGAAGAGCTGCTTAAGGTTAGACCAGAAGTGTGGAAACATGTAGCCAATCAAGTGCCCGAGATAGCAAAACCTCGTTCCAAGGTAGGATCACATAGGACAGTGCCAGAGATACCCTTGGATAAGATAGGAGATATGTGTGAAGGTGAAGAAGGGAACACCTATCTTCCCATTACCTACCAGGAGTACACCACCAAGGCAATTTCGGACTCAGGTGCAGGAGTTGCAATTGCCACCACTTCCCTATGGAAGCGTTGGGGCAAGCCAGCACTCAGGCCAACGAGAATGAAATTGCAGATGGCCGATGGTCATATTGAGGAAGGAATAACTCTCACCACCTGTGGTGTCGAGTTTGAGCACACATTTGCCATATGTGACTTCAGCAAAAATCATGCCTATGAGATGATCTTGGGACGACCTTTTATGCGATAGTTGCAGGTGGTACAGGATTGGGGAACCAATTCTTTGTACCTGCAACACTTAGGTGTTACGACCAAAGTCAATCTTAAGGATTACTCTCATAGAGATGTACCACCTATTCAATGGAATCCCATCCATAGAGCCAAAGATGAGACTGAGTCTGTGCATTCCATAGAATCCGGATCCTCATGGATGCATGAAGACACCCACTTATGGATGTGCAAAGTAGCAGTAGAAGAAGAGAAGAGAGAAAAAGCCAGAGAGGTAGGTGCAAAAGAAAACCATAGATCAATTCAAGACCCAGCCTATGCACCTGTAGTCTTTCCTGATGAGGAATTTGAACCCCATGGCTGGGCAGAAATCCTAGCAACAATGGATGTAGCCATCAATGAGGAACAATGGACACCCCACTATGATGAGGATGGCTATGACATTTCAGTCTTCTCCATAGAGCCAATCATGGGAGAGGCAGTTCTAGAAGAATGCGAACCTAGCTGTTAGCAGCAGACAAGGAACTGAAGGACTGACGAGGCATGGCAGTCAGAGAAGAGAGTCAGAAGGGAGAGAAGGCACAAGCAGACAAGGGAGTCAAGGACGATCTGGCAAGTAGGCCAATAATTTTCTTCATGAAGAAGCAAGTACGAGCATTCACGTAGATCTAGCACTAAGGCAACCCTTTAATTTTTCAAAATCCTTACAAAAATTAAAAGTGATTCTCATCACTAACAACCCCTGTAAATACCATGTTCACCTTTTTGTAGCTCCATTTTGTGCAAGCCGAGGAGTCCTCGAGCTTGAGGAGCCTTAGAAGTAGTTGCTTACCAATTTTCATATTTTTTAGATCTCGTTTGAGCCCTCAAATAAGCCCTGGAACCTAATTTTTAACTAGGCCGGACACTAGGTCTGGAGAGGGCCAAAGCTAGTCAAAAACTATAAAAGGAGCAAGAGAGCTCATTTTTGAGGTTAGATTGTGATTGAAACAAACTTGTAAGAGCTTTTTGAAAGTAATCTAAGAACTCCATTGCTCCTCACTCTTTGTCTTGCCGTGTGTGCACGTGTGTGTGTATGTGTGTGCATGTTTGTGTGCTTCTCACTCACGCACTTGTGCCTCCACTTGCTCGAGGTCTTCATACCATCCTCACGTCTTCCCGGATTGACATTAAAGGAGGTGCTACTCATCACTGAGCTACACCAAATTTTGGCGCCGTTGCCGGGGATCGAGCTTTGAGGACGAGCGTGTGATGGTAAGACGTAGAGTTGACACGTTGGAGTTGTAGGTATTTTCTTCACTTTCATCTATTTTCTTGTTTTTTCTTCACCATCTTCATCACCATCATCATCATCACCATCTCCCACCTCCATCTCCATCATCGCGAAAATCTTCAGTTTTGATCATATCACCATCTCCACCTCATTTCCTTCATTCTACTTGTGAGAGAGAGCAAGAGAGCGATATTGCTTGCACTGTTTTTGCATGTTTGTTGTGTTTCTTGCAGGTATCATCATCATCATCCCCGCCAGCACGCTGCGCAGGTACGAAACTCGTCGAATATGTCTCGCAGTCGCCAGCCTCTGTCGATCGCGATCGACAGAAAATTCGATCATTTGGTAAAACAAAGTTCACCACTAGCACAAGCATGATGAGCACATCCCAAATCACCTAAAACAGTAGAAAAATTCCGTGTTTTTCTGTCAATTGCAACCGACAGCCTCTGTCAATCGTGACCGACAGACCCTGTCAATCGCGACCGACAGACTCTGTCGATCGCGACCGATAGACTTCACGACCGACAGACTGCCACGTAGGACCCTGTCAATCGTGATTGACACCGTCGATCGCGATTGACAGCCACGATCGACTTTGTCGATCGCGATTGACACTGTCAATCGCGACTGACAGGCCCGACGGACACCTCTGTCAATCGCGATTGACAGACCTGTCGATCGCGATTGACAGGCTTTTCGGCCAAAAATTAGGGTTTGCTTTTGTTCAAAATTTGGGACAATTTTTGGGCAAAATAGTCAATCCATTAGCATTTCTGGAGGTTCCTACATTTGAGATTTGGGAGAAAATCCTAGGATCTGTCAGCCAGATTGAATCCTGTTTTAACCCCCTAAACCCTGAACAGTCATAACTTTTTCATTCGAAATCACTATGCAAGTTAGTGTTTTCCTAAAAATCACTATGCAAGTTAGTGTTTTCCTAAAAATCACTATGCAAGTTAGTGTTTGTGCTACAGGAATGGAAATCATTGGTTCTATCTTTGGAATTTAAATCTTAAAGCTAACTTTGGAACTCTTACAGATCTATTGAGAGCATCGAAAGGTGTTCTAAGCAAATGTAAGTGCAAGCTTGGGAACACACTTCCTGGGCATTCAAGGGCAACCAAGCAGGAAACAAAAGGTTGGAATATTCTCAACTCCCTCTGTCAATTCCTAGTTTAGGCTAAGAACGACTAGAGGTAGGAGTAAGTCAGGGCGACGATAGGCAATTATCAAGTTGAAGCAGACCTAAACTCTCAAGTTCCAGCTAAGAACATAATCTTTGTACTATTGAGAACTTTAAAGGAAAAGAACTTAACGTGGAACGATCAGCTTTAAGTGCGGAGCTACACTCAAATATACCTTACGACGTGATATCAGACAAGAATTTTAACACGGGAATCAACTAAAAAGAATGAAGTAATTGGTACAAAAGGACTCTGCAACGAGGTTGTACTCTGGGCAAAAATTGGGCTACTTAAATAGGCATATGAACCTTAGATCAGGACGACATCTAGTAAGGGATAGACAAAGCCTTAGGTCTTCAGAGGCTAGTGTCAATCATACTGCGAGGTCGTGGGCCCAGCAGTTGAGCCACCACTCATACTACCCAAGTTCTGATACCAGTGAATCAGAGATGTCTCAAGGCATGGACAGACCTACGCGAAGTTCAGGAGTGCCTTACTTGCACAGGGTAGAAGGTCCATACAAAACGCAGTTGGAATACCTTAGGACCAACCCATTAGGTGCCAGCATCTATGAGGACGGCCTAGGAAGATCTGTGGTACAGATTAAGAATCCTGATCAATCCATTGGACTAGAGCACCCAGCTGTCAAGTTTGAAAATGGAGCATACTTGGACAAAGAAGGAACCATATACGTAGTCACCAGTCACCCAGATAGGACGGACGAATTTGGGAATGTGATCTCAAAAGCAGACTTAGGGGACCTAGAGCAAGGAAACATAGGAACAGAACCTAGAACCCCTCGAGGCAAATTGGTTCTCACCAGGATCATCACACGGGAGTGGATTCCCCAGGATAATAAGAACATAGATTTGCTCCTCAATCGAGAGACTGACGAAGCCTTTTGGAGGTACAAACCTGATCGGCCAATTGATATAGGAACAATCATGATCTATGAGTTTAAGGATCCTGATAGCCCAGGTAGAGTGACCTACTTAGATCACGCTTCGGAGAGAATCTTTGTGGTGACAGAAAATGATAGGCATGCTTACACTTGGAAGGGTGAATTCGTTTTCCCCCAACCAAGATCGAATATATCCTATGGTCACCCTGGTGCTGGAACATCCCAAGCTCATGGAATGCAAAGAGACAGAAGTAGAGATAGACCAGAAGTCAGCTTTGCCAACCCAATGGGCAGAGAAAGAACGAGGACGGAAACAAATAGAGTAGAACCTGAGATACTTAGAGCTCACAGGAATCAAAGAAATGCGGATGAGTTCCCTCTACCACGACCTAGAGAGCACACAAGGACTTTGAGACCGACTCAGCTAGTTAAGTCCATGAAGAACTATTTCGATGGCACTGGAGATCCATACGATCACGTGGCTGAGTTTAGGCAAGTCTTGAGAGCTGAACAAGTGGAGGATCTATTCACGCAGTACAATGCCTTTGTTCTGACCCTTAGAAACACTGCCCTGACATGGTTTCAGCCACTAAATGAGAGGCAGTTCAGGAGCATAGACCAACTCCTAGAGGCTTTCATTATTGAATTCTCTAAGAGTGGCATAAGGCATAATACCTCCTCGCTGATTCACAGCTTCAAGCAAACCCCTCAAGAAACCGTGAGACTTGCAGGAAGAAGATTTAGGCAATACTTAGAAAGATGCCCTGTCTCGGAGCTTCCCACACCAGCTAAGCAAGTGGCTTTATTCCTGGATGGATTGCTAAGTACTAAATTGAGATCTTATGTGTACTTGAAGGACCCTAGGGCCATAGAAGAGTATGTGCGCATGTGCATTGACATCGAGGATAACCTAGGGGAGGAGTTAGAGCTTTCCAAGATATACAAAGATTCGGATAGTGCCTCTAACCTCTCTTCCACGCAATCCACATCGATTGAGGAACTTGCAGAGAAAGTTGCTCAGAAACTAGGTGTCTCTAGCAAACAAATTCCAAGATTTGCCCCTGTAAAAAGATGTTATACTTGTGGCGGCGACCACATGGCAAATGTATGTCCCATTATGGCTCAACCCCAAGTAAATCCTAGTAGCCAGTACTGCACCATAGAACGAAGATACACCAATCACACCGCGCAAGATTGCCCATACAATAAGCAAGCGGTTAGGCAAACCTACCCTCAGCCATACCCTCAACAAGGAAGATACCAGAATCAGTACCCACCTCAGCAATACGCTAGGCCTCAGCAAAATTACCAACCTGAACATCAGGCCCAACTGAGACCTCAGCCAGTGTTAGCACAACAACCAACCGCTCCTACGAATGTGATTCCGGTAAAGTATGCAGTTGCAGAAGAGAACCTGAATAGGGCTATAGTCCCTGTAACACCACTGCTTTCTGAAAGTGACCCCAGTGACCATAGCTTTGATTCTACACATGTTGATAGTCCCCAGGCTTACTACATGCAATCTCCTGAACATGGTGAGTCCTACTATAGTGAAGAACTGAGTGAACCTAGTTGGGAGTTAGATCACACAAACGTCATGTATGCAAACCCCAACCGTAGACCTCAACCTAGGCAGGTAAGACCCCCATGCCCTAGAGGACCATGCTACAGATGTCAGGGGGATCACCTCATTCGTGATTGTCCTGTGCCTCCACCGACACAACCCCAGTCAGTAACGATCCAGGGTTTTTGCCAAGACTGTGGAAAGGAACATCTGTTACGAGACTGCCCTAGGAATCTTAATAATATGCCAAAAATCACTCCTATCAACGTTGTTGGGTTATTGGTAGACTCCACAGGGAGCGTGACTTCCACTGCACCAGTACAAGTAATCACTAGAGCCCAAGCACTGCAGCAAAACTAGGGTGTGGGTCAGGAAAAAAGCCCAGAAGTTAGTGAAACAGAGAGTACGAGAAAGAAGAGGACTAGAGCGTGGAAAGATAGTAGGGAAAGAATGAAAAGACAATGGGCTAAAAAGATGAGTGAACTTGAGGAAAGCATAAGAGAAACCAAAGCCAGGATAACTGAACTCACATCTCAAACTCCCTCTCACACTACCCCACCACCACCATTCCCATCGCCATCCGACCAGCCACCTTCCAACCCGCCTCACCTAAAACCACCACCCCCTAGAGTAGGATCAATCCTAGCAGATCCCACTCCCGAAGACCTTAATATGATGCTTAAAGCATATCAGGCCAGAATCCAAGAAGGGCCAAACGTGATTGATCATGAAAAGTGCTACCCTAGAGCAGAATTAGAGCTTGAACGAACTAAAATTTGTGCCAGAATGGTGGAATTGGCTCAGACCATGTTTGAGGCCAGTCGCCTATTTAACATCTCTAGTTCAACGAAGACACAGTTGCACTTTGATGGACTGTTAGAAAGAATAGAGAAGCTGATTGCACAATCAGAAAAGGAACCCGCCTCTCAACACAAGGACAAGGCAAGTGAAAGAGCAAGTCTTCCTGCCCAGAAAGCCTATGCGCCTGAAGCCTATGTGCCTAACTCTACGGAGCCAGACACATCATCTTCTATGAATCGGCTCACACCAGAATTCCTACGCGAGATTCAAGAAGACAAATGGGCCAAAGAGAGTGAAGTCCCTCCTCCTATTGAACTTGTGGATGATGCACATGACCAATTCCCACAAGATATCCCATCCATTTATGAGGAGCAGGAGAGCACCCAATCTCAGGAAAGATTAGACTTTGAGTCTAACTCTCTACAAGAATTACCCCACTTCACAGGCCCATGGGAAACTAAGTCTACTTGTATGAGAGCACCCACGGTCATGGTACGAAATGAGGACTCAGTCTTACCTAGGAACACAGAGGTAGTGAAAAACACTAAAGTGCAGTACAATCTCAAGTTAGAAGAGCTACTCAAGGTTAGACCTGAATTATGGAAACATGTCGCCAAACAAGTACCAGCGATAGTGAAACCTCATTCCCAGGTAGGATCCCAGAGGACAGTACCAGAAATACCCTTGGATAAGATAGGAGATATGTGTGAAGGTGAAGAAGGGAACACCTATCTTCCCATTACCTACCAGGAGTACACCACAAAGGCAATTTTGGACTCAGGTGCAGGAGTTGCAATTGCCACCACTTCCCTATGGAAGCGTTGGGGCAAGCCAACACTTAGGCCAACGAGAATGAAATTGCAGATGGCCGATGGTCACAAAGAGAGACCCCTAGGGTTGTTAGAAGGAATAACTCTCACTACATGTGGTGTTGAGTTCGAGCATACATTTGCTATATGTGACTTTAGCAAAAATCATGCCTTCGAGATGATTTTGGGAAGACCATTTATGCGACAGTTGCAAGTGGTACAGGACTGGGGAACCAACTCCTTGTATTTGCAACACTTAGGTGTTACAACCAAAGTAAATCTCAAAGATTACTCTCATAGAGATGTACCTCCCATCCAATGGAATCCCATCCATAGAGCCAAGGATGATACGGAATCGGTGCATTCCATAGGATCAGGATCCTCATGGATGCATGAAGACACCCACTTGTGACAACCCGTGGGCAAGAGCCCCCCCCCCCCCCCTTGTATTTCTATCTAGGCCTTTTTGGTGCTTGTGTGGTTTGCCAACCGGCGCCAAATTGTGCGCAACTATAGGGGGACATGGTGAGCCTCCGACCCAAGTGACCAAAGCGAACCAAGCAATCTCTGCGATGAACGTGCGGTAGCCTTCGTGCTAGTCCCCTCCGTACGCACCTCTCGGAAGCGCCGTTGTGCCATCGAGGGGCCGTTGTAACGCGTTTGCCCGTGACGCTTAACGCGGGCCGGCTCACTATAAACGTTCACCCACGACGTTCAACGCGGGCCGGCTTAGGCCGTCTCTTTTGTAAGCGTTCTCTTTCAATGCAAGTTGGTTTTTCATTCAAACGGTGATCTTCCGCTTTCAAGTAAGCAAACAAAACACTCAAGTAAGTCACCCTACCGACGGGCCGGTGCGAGTCGCCGAGCGAGCCCGGGGTGCTTGCTTTTGTTTTATCACAGTTGGTATCAGAGCCTCGCTCGACCCAAGCGGCCTTGGAAGAGAGAACGGACTGGTTGTCACACCAGTGCTGGGGACCAAGTCTTAACGTTCTACCTAGTACACCGTGATGGAGGGTGAAGGCAACGACATCTTTCTCAGCGACGTGGAGCCACGCGGTGGCGGCCACAAAGAAACAGGAAGGGAAAAACGGAGGAATAAGCGGAGGCGTCAACAAACCCCGCCTCCCACCCGAAATTATGATTTTGGGACGTTGGAAAGAGATAAAGAGGAACCGCTAGCGATGGAATGGATGATGGCTCAGGACACTCGCATGGACCGTCTTGAATCCACCATTGCTAGTTTAGCGCAGCTTCTAAAAGTGCCAGTCGAACCAAAGGAGGACCAAGATAAGGGGAAGCAACCTGAGTTACAGGAGGGAGAAACCTCGGGAAGAACGTCTAGGCAGGGCCGTCGGCCACAGACCCGAAGACGCCGACCCGTCTCCTCCTCTGACGATGGAAGCGACTCAGACTCCTATGGGAGATTCAAACCTTGTCCACCTGAGAAATTCCGGGGTAAACGCAACTCTCTCGCAGTCTCCAAATGGCTTCGAGACATGGAGCAATACCTCGATCTTCAAAGAGTGGGCAAGCGACATTGGGTCAAGATAGCCGCTTCCTTCCTTGCCGACGATGCCGATGCTTGGTTCTTGGCGGAGTCCGCTCGGGAGGAATTCAAGTCATGGAAGGAGTTCAAGGCGGCATTTGAGGAGTATTTTATTCCTCGAAATGAATCCTTCAAACTCAGGGACGAGTGGAGGGGCTTGAAACAAGAAGGCCCGTTGTCCGAATACATTCGCAAGTATAGAAGACTCATGTTGCAGATAACGGAGATGCATGATCTCGATCAGCTGCATGGGTTCCTATACGGATGTAGCGTTTGGACGTGGTGCGAGATAGAAAAACAGTCGCCCCCCACTTGGGAAGAAGCCATTGTCATGGCTGAAAGATACCAGGATGCTGAGAGCAACCGTCGTGCTCAAAGCATGCGTAAGACCGAGAACATCTCACCACGAAGGAATCAGCAGGGTGCGGGGAACACGAACACAAACACCCGTCCTGCCAACACCACTCAGAACACGGGTAATGTACCAGTTCAAAGGAACCAGAACAATTATGGAAATAACCAGCAGAGGGCATTGCCAGCGCCCCAATGGCAAAGGAATGATCCCCGGCCATTCTGTAGAACATGCCGTGGGAATCACTGGACACACCAGTGTACTCGCAATAATAATCAGACGCGGGTACAAACGGCTCAAGTAGAAGAGGAGCCTCAAAGACGAAACACGAATGTGGTCCTGACAGAACTAGATGACAATGATGAAGAAGTACAAACAGGGAATAATGCGCCACACGTAGGTACCGTGGCCGCGATGCCAGGGTGCTTTCCAATGACATTACGAGTGATTCAGAATATGTACTTCTGGGGAACGTTTGGAGATAAGAGAAAAGCAGTGTTGGTCGATTCAGGCGCAACACATAACTTCATGTCGCCTCAGTGTGCAGCTAGTTTGCAGTTGGCCTTGAGTAAACTTCCTGAAATGTCAGTTACCTTCGCTCAAGGTCGGGATGATAATGTGAAGATCGCCCTCAACGTCCGTATGACAATGGGGGAGTGGTCGGCAAAGTTAGATTTTCTAGTCGTGCCATTGGAGGCATTTGATGTTATAGTGGGACTTTCATTCATGGACCGATACATGGTCAGCATGTTGGGTAAGGGAATTGATAAACTTTTGCTGGACATGCAAGGGAACATAGTGGTCGTAGACTGTTATAGAAGTCCGAGAAGAGCCCCAGAGGGAAAGTTAGAAGCTCAAGGCAAGTCAGGAAAGGTAGAGGACCCAGGATCGAGTTCACAGGAATCAAGTCATAAGACAGTCACTCCTCCCACGACAAAAGAGGAGGCGGACAGGCAAAGAAAAGGAAAGGCACCAATGTATCAAGAGGGTATGCCCTCCAGCAGTTAGGGAAAAGGAAACAAGAAATTAAATTTAGAAGCAGGAAAATTGAAATCGGTAGCCGCAACAGCAAGGGTAGAGCAAAGACAACAGACACAAGGGCCTTTGACGGCCAAGCAAGTGGAAAAAGCGATGAAGCAGGGAGCTCAAGCACATTTGTGCGTCATAAAGTGTAGCCCCATTGACATAGACGAAAAGGGAAGTGAAAAGATGAAGGTTGGCGATAAAAGAGTTTACGAAGTACTTAGAGATTTTGAAGATGTTTTGCCAAGTCAGTTACCAAGCGGGCTGCCACCACTCAGGCAGGTCCAACACAGAATTGAAGTCATGCCAGGCCATGCTCCTCCGGCCAAAGCACCTTACAGAATGAATGAGACAGACCTAAAGGAGTTAAAAAGGCAATTGGTGGAACTGGAACAACAAGGTTTCATTAGACCTAGTAGTTCACCCTACGGTGCTCCCGTTTTATTCGTTAAGAAGAAAGATGGCAGCATGCGGTTGTGTGTGGATTATCGGGCTTTGAATAAGATCACTGTCAAGACAAAATATCCAGTACCAGTTATGGATGAGTTGATGGACCGATTGGGTCAGGCAAAATTCTTTACACGAATAGATCTCCGATCCGGATATCATCAGATTCGCATAGCAGAGCAGGATATTGAAAAGACGGCGTTCAGGACGCGCTACGGCAGCTAGGAGTGGTTGGTCATGGCTTTTGGGCTCACAGGTGCTCCAGGCACGTTTTGCCGAGAGATGAATGATGGATTCAGAGATATGTTAGATGAGTTCCTTATCATCTACATAGACGATCTCTTGATATACAGCCGCACACTTGAGGAACACCTAGAGCACGTAAGGGCCGTCCTTCACCGCCTAAGAGAAAGACAGCTATATGCCAAGCCAGAAAAGTGCGAGTTTGCCATGAACTCAGTTGAATTTTTAGGTTTCATGGTTTCAGACAAAGGAGTGATGATAGACCCTCATAAGATCACAGCAGTTCGTCAATGGGCACCGCCTAGAACAGTCAGAGAAGTGACAGAGTTCATAGGGTTCTGCCAGTTTCCAAGAAAATTCATCAAAGATTTCAGTAAAGTGACTGCCCCGCTCACAGAGTTAACTAAAGGAAAGGGTTGCTTTGTGTGGGGGCCTAAGGAACAAGATGCCTTCGAGCAACTCAAACAGGTGATGTGCGAAGCCCCTGTGTTGAAGTTGCCAGAGTTTGACAAAGAGTTCGAGATCCACACAGATGCGTCAGGATTGGCAATTGGAGGGGTCCTTATGCAGGAAGGACGCCCTGTGGCTTATGAGTCACACAAATTTTCAGGTACAGAGTTAAGATGGAGCACTCATGAGAAGGAGATGCTCGCGGTGATCCACTGTTTGCGAAAGTGGCGTCACTATGTGCAAGATAAACACACAAAGATTTACACCGATAATATTTCGCTCAAGTATTTTTGTACTCAGCCTAAGTTATCTCCCAAGCAAGCAAGGTGGCAAGATTTCTTGGCTGAATTTGACACAGACATAATTCACAAACCAGGCAAGCAAAACGTCATGCCAGACGCCCTGAGTAGAAGACCGACGCTGGCCGCAATTTCCATGGCCGAGAGTAAGACAAAAGATCAAATTCGGAAGTTGCAACAAACCGATCCGGATATACAGAGGATCATCAAAGATGTACACTCGGGCTTAGATCACAAAGGAAAATACACAATCATGAACAACATGCTATATAGAAAGGGAAGGATTTATATTCCGGACAATGCAGAAATACAAAGGATGCTTTTATGGGAAGCGCATGACTGTCAGCTCGCAGGACATGGAGGACAACGAAGAAGTTATGAACATCTAAAAGAGCATGTGTTCTGGCCGAAGATGAAAGACGACGTCATTGAATATGTTCAAACATGCCCAACCTGCCAATTAGTAAGACAGCAGAAGATAAAACCGGCAGGCCTACTCCAACCCATGCCCGTTCCGAACCGTCCTTGGGACATGGTCAGCATGGATTTCATAACAGATCTACCAACATCCGATGGGCATAATGCAATTATGGCAGTAGTGGATTATTTTTCTAAACAAGCACACTTCATACCGATGAAGCCACCTATGCCGGCAAAGGTGGTAGCACAGACCTTCTTCCAAAAGGTGTTTAAGTATCATGGCCTTCCCTTGGCTATTGTGTCAGATCGGGACACTAGATTCATGAGCGACTTATGGCGGGAACTTTTCTCCATTTTAGGCACTCAGCTTCGATTCTCATCGGCCTATCACCCCGAGACCGATGGGCAAACAGAAAGAGTCAATCAAACCATAGAAAATTACTTGAGGAGTTACATTCAAGCGGACCAGAAGGATTGGGCCAAGCATCTCGACATTTTAGAATTCCATTATAACAGCTCAATCCATTCCAGTACATCTATGTCACCGTTTGAGGTGGCCACAGGCAAAAGTGTAATCACACCTATGGCACTCATGTCAGATGAAGTGCTAGTGGCAGCAGACCGGGAATGTGGTAATTTTTTACGAGACTGGCAAGCCAAACTACGACAGGAAAAAGAAGCCCTTATTAAGAGCAAAGAAAGGATGGTAAGAATTGCTAATCAGAACCGAACAGAGGCGCCAGATTACCAAGTGGGTAACCTAGTTCTAGTAAATGCCAAGAACATCATTTTACCCAGGAATTTCACTCCAAAGTTCAATCATAGGTACTATGGACCATACAGAATTAGTCACCGCTTCAACCAAGTGACATATCAGCTGGCTCTTCCACCTGAAAATCATATCCATAACTCGTTCCATGTGAGTTTGTTAAAACGCTTCCGCCCTGATACTCGTTTTGGACGTCAAGTCACATTCGTGGAAGATCCAATCGAACAACGACAGGCAAAGTTGATCCTCAAGGAGAATAGCTCACAATTCCTCGTCAAGTGGCGTGGCCGCCCCCTCAAGGAAGCCACATGGGTAAGTAAACAGAGTATGCCACCGACAGCCCAAAGCCTCATTGAGTCGTTCCAATCGACTCATCCTTCGACATCCCAGGCGCGAATTCCGTAGCTTTACGAGGACGCAAAGCTCTTCGAAGCGGGGGAGAATATGTGACAACCCGTGGGCAAGAGCCCCCCCCCCCCCTTGTATTTCTATCTAGGCCTTTTTGGTGCTTGTGTGGTTTGCCGACCGGCGCCAAATTGTGCGCAACTATAGGGGGACATGGTGAGCCTCCGACCCAAGTGACCAAAGCGAACCAAGCGATCTCTGCGATCAACGTGCGGTAGCCTTCGTGCTAGTCCCCTCCGTACGCACCTCTCGAAAGCGCCGTTGTGCCATCGAGGGGCCGTTGTAACGCGTTTGCCCGCGACGCTTAACGCGGGCCGGCTCACTATAAACGTTCACCCGCGACGTTCAACGCGGGCCGGCTTAGGCCGTCTCTTTTGTAAGCGTTCTCTTTCAATGCAAGTTGGTTTTTCATTCAAACGGTGATCTTCCGCTTTCAAGTAAGCGAACAAAACACTCAAGTAAGTCACCCTACCGACGGGCCGGTCCGAGTCGCCGAGCGAGCCCGGGGTGCTTGCTTTCGTTTTATCACACCACTTATGGATGTTCAAGGTAGTAGTAGAAGAAGAGAAGAGAGAGAAAGCCAGAGAGGTAGGTGCAAAAGAAAACCATAGATCAATTCAAGACCCAGCCTATGCACCTGTAGTCTTTCCTGATGAGGAATTTGAACCCCATGGCTGGGCAGAAATCTTAGCAACAATGGATGTAGCCATCAATGAGGAACAATGGACACCTCACTGTGATGAGGATGGCTATGACATTTCAGTCTTCTCCATAGCGCCAATCATGGGAGAGGCAATTCTAGAAGAATGCAAACCTAGCCCTGATGCATTTGAGGATGCAAGTGACTCCGATCTAGAGTCAATCATTATGGACCCACCTTTTGCATCAGATGAAGAATACTTCCATGAAGTAGAATTTCAACCCCAGAGGCATGGAGAGCTTACAAACGATGTAAGATAAGCCACACATGTGACATCGAAGGAAGAAGGAAAGAAACGAAAGAAGAAAGAAGTCTCACCAGAAGAGGAAGAATCCTTGTTTGAGGTCCCAGAAAATTTTAAGAAGTACGAGATAGACGACAGGAGAGTCATGATAAGAATGCCTAAACGAGAGGCGCAATCAGGAGAGGCCTATGATAACAAAGAAACCACCAAGAAAATAGTAGTGGCCCTAGAAGAAGGAGAGGAGAGATGCACGTACATAGGCCATGACCTAACAGAGGAAGAAGAGCATGCGTTAATAGCCTTGCTAAGAGAATACAGAGATGTATTCGCTTGGAGTTACAAGGATTTGAAGGGTGTGGACCCTGACATATGCTCACACACCATCCCCATGACCTTAGATTCTAAACCCTCTAAGCAAAAGCCCTATACATATAACGATAATTACGCTGCCAAGATGAAAGAGGAGATAGATAGACTGGTTGAAGCTGGATTTATCTATGAAATTGAGCACACTGAGTGGGTATCCCCCATCGTAGTGGTGCCCAAGAAGAATGGCAAGCTGCGTGTATGCATTAACTTGAAGAAGGTTAATGGAGCCACAATTCGAGATAACTATCCGCTTCCTATCACAGAGCATCTCTTAGAAAGAGTAGCAGGCAAGGAAGTGCACAGCTTCCTCGATGGATTTTCGGGCTACAATCAAGTAGCCATAGCTCCAGAAGATCAGCATAAGACAGCTTTTGCCACAGAATGGGGTATATTTGCCTTTTGTGTAATGCCATTTGGGCTTACCAATGCACCAGCTACCTTCCAGAGACTAATGTGCCATGTGTTTAAGGAGTTCCTGAGGAAGAACTTAGAGGTCTATGTTGATGATCTTTGTGCTCATTCCAACATTAGACAAACCCATATCCCTGAACTCAGACAAATCTTTGACAAATGTAGAGAATATCAAGTCTGCCTGAACCCAGAAAAGTGTGTTTTCATGGTCAGGCAAGGCAAGATTCTAGGACACATAGTGTCAAAGAATGGCATATCTACTGACGAAGAGAAAGTGAGAGCCATAGCAGAGCTACCTAGGCCAAGGAATGTCAAGGAAGTACAAGCTTTCATGGGACATTGTGATTACTACCGCCGGTTCATTCACATGTATGCTGTCATTGCAAAGCCCATGTACGGACTTCTGACTAACTTTGAGTGGACAAATGAATGTGAGAATTCCTTTCAGGAGCTTAAACGAAGATTATGTTCAGCACCAATCTTGACCACACTAGATTGGAATAAGCCATTCCATGTTCACGTGGATGCATCCAATTATGCCATTGGATGTGTGCTTGCACAACCTACTGGTGAAGGTAACATGGATCTTCCAATTGCCTATGCCAGTAGACAATTGAATGCAGCTGAACGGAATTACACCACTACTGAGAGAGAAGGCTTAGGCATGGTATATGCAGTTAAGAAATTTAGACACTATTTGCTTGCAAATAAGTTTAAATTTTTTACTGATCATCAAGCATTGCTATACCTCGTAAACAAGCCATGCAATACAGGAAGATTAGTGAGATGGTTTCTCTTGCTAATGGAATATGATTTTGAGGTTGTGGTGAGAAAAGGGAGGACTCATTTGAGAGCAGATCATCTCTCTAGGCTCACATCTGGAGAAGCCCCACAAGGAGTATCAGATGACCTTCCTGACGCTTACTTGTTTAATTTGGAAGTGGTGCCACAGTGGGCTAAGCCATTGGTACCAGTATTGACATACGGGCCTAACCATCCAGTAGTAAACACACAAAATAGAGAGGTTGTGAAAGCCCAAAAGTACCACATCATGGCAGGAAGCATGTACAAGCACACAAATCAAGGAATCTTGGCCTGTTGTGTGGAAGAGGATGAGTACGCTAAATGGTTGCATTTAGCACATGTAGGTGCATTAGAGCAACACTACTCAAAGCAACGAACTTTACAGACGCTAAGGAGACTCGGAGTACATTGGCCAACTATGGAAGCGGATGTCCAAAGGTTGTGCAAAGAATGCCCAATCTGTTGCACTAAACCACCGGTGGAACATGCCACTCTTTATCAAGTGTCCATTGTGCCAGATTGGAGTGAACCACTAGTATCCTTCCTAAGGACGAAAACATTCCCTCCAGACATGACTCTGGCGAGGAAAAGAAGTTTAGAACAAGAAGCCCAGGATTACTCACTTATTGGTGATAATCTATACAAACGTGCTAAAGACGGTTACCTGAGACTATGTGTCCATGAGAGTGAGTATCTCAAGATCTTGGACACTGCTCACCAAGGGGTAGCAGGAGGACACTTTGGACCAGATCGGGTGATCAAGGCAATACTATTTGCAGGCTTCTGGTGGCAGACCCTTCACATGGATGCACATACCTATGTGAAACGGTGTGATGTCTGTCAGCGAACTCAGTATCCTATACGCAAAGATGAGATGCCACTGAAACCTATGATGGGTGGACGTGCATTCTCTAAGTGGGGAATAGACTTCGTATGTCCTATTAATCCCCCAGCTAAGGGTTCTCATGTAGAATACATCATTGTTGCAACAGACTATCTAACTAAGTGGGTAGAGGTAAAAGCCACAACGAAGAACGATGCTCAAACAACTGCTAAATTCTTGTTTGAGAATGTATTCACAAGATATGGGCTACCTATAGAGCTTGTAAGTGATAGAGGCACTCACTTCTTGAACGAAGTGATTGAAAAGCTACTCCAAGAATTCTTGGTAGTTCATAAGAAGTCTGCCCCCTATCACCCTCAAGCTAATGGACAAGCCGAAAGCACCAACAAGATCTTATGCAATGTACTGACAAAATTAGTGAACACTAAACGCTCTGATTGGGACAAACAGCTACACCATGCTGTTTGGGCATACCGAGTTGCCTACAAAACGGTACTCCAAGCCACCCCCTTTCAGATGGTATTTGGCCAAAACGCGGTGCTACCCTTGGACTTCTTGATACCTACATTGAAGGTAGCACAAGAGCACGAATGGACGGGTCATGAACTCTCCTCTAGACTTTTTGACCTTGAACGATTAGGAGAAACAAAACTGAGAACAGCTGCAAGGATATATGCAGCTAAGAAGAGACAGAAGGCATACTTTGATGCCCATGTGAAGGATAAGGGCTTGAAAGCAGGAGATCTAGTTTTAGTCTACACATTGAAACATGCAAGAAAGCTAGAAAAGAGAGGCTACGGACCTATGATCATCAATAGGATCTCCACGAGTGGAGAAGTACAACTAGCCACTTTAGAGGGTGATGTTCTCCCAAACTATATTAGCGGATGCAGAGTCAAGTTGTATCAGGAACCTCTCATAGAGGAAACGCTAAGTCGACTCAATACTGCTAAGCAACGTAAAGAGGAAGAAAAGCGAATTTGAGAAGAAGCTCAAGCAGAAGCCCTAGAGCGCATCCGGAGAATGAAATTAAGAAGATAAGGTAGAGAGCACCCTAGGCAAGGTGCATATGCAGATCAAGGATATGACGTGGCTATGTGTGAAGTTTCAGGTGTTAGCTCACATAGGATAACTGATTGACGTCCTTTCATAACCTTAGATATAGGACAAGGAAAGAGTGCAAGGACTGTAAGAGCCTTGATTGACTCAGGTGCAGCCACTAGTGCTGTTAAATTGTCTTACTGTCTAGAGTTGCAATTAACTATCAATCCTGTGGAGGCATATCTCATAGGATTGGGAGGCGTGGAAACCCCTTGCATGGGCGAGGTGGAACTTCCCCTCTATATTCATGATGAGGCAATGACAGTTAAAGTGCTAGTATGTCAAGATGAGGACCTCACTGAACCTCTTGTCTTGGGTCAAGACTGGATTTATGACCAAGCAGTCAACTTAAACCTAAGAAGTGGACTTCTTCAGGTATGGGTGAAGCAGACTAGAATTACTATGGAGTTAAATAATGGAGCACTTAAGGAACTAGGAAAGGCACAGACTCCTGGTCCCTCCAGGGGTGCACATGAAGTTGACCATGCTGTTCTTGTCCAAGGCTATGTGATGCAGAAGAATGAAGATCTCAAAAAAGGAGTCAGAACCACAACGGAACTCCCTTCTTTTCCAAAGGCCAGAGGGAGGCAGCAACCAAAGGTGGATCAAAGGCAGAAGAAGCAGAGTACTACCTATGTCGGAGATCAAAAGTACCTGCACAACAAAATGTCTCAGCTAGTGAAACAAGTGTGGGTGCGGAAAGGCGAACACCCGGTTGCACTCAAGCCAACCACACGGGCAAAGTCCCTTATTAGTAACCAACAACACGACACTAATAAGAAGTCTTTCAGAAGTTCTTCTGCTAACGTGAAGTCTATTTGGGTGCCCAAGAAGTCGATGAAGGCTAGCCCACAATCAAGACAAATTTGGGTGCCTAAGACTTGTTTGCGGGCTCAAATAGCTACACCAAGGCCACACCCTAGACAGCATGATCCATTCACTCGCACAGCCGGCATCCACTCGTTTTCAACACTCAGGAACACACTAAGGTCCATGAGCACGAACAGAATCACTGGTAAATGGGTCCCTAAAAGGCCTCATTTTCAAGCCAACTCACCTATAAAGCTCTCGAGAGTCTCTACAAAACCAAGAGCAAAACCCATCCACTGCATTTGGCAGCCTAAGACGTGTAACAAATCCCCGGACCCCATTTGTAAATCCATGACAACCTACTAACCACATCACTATCACACTACATCATTCCACTTAGCTCTTAGGTCTATCAAACTCCTAACCACACACACACTCGCACCGAGCACTTACTAACCCATTATTCGCTCCCGACCCTCATGTTAATGTTGTAATGGGAACAACAACGGTTCTCCCTTGTCCTGTACAATGTTAACACGTGTTTGTATATTCTCACAGAGACAGGCAGCAAGAACTAACATGGCAGATACGGTAGGAACTAGCTCCCAGGCAGGCACCAGCCCCCAAGTGGTGGACATCGAAAGCCTTCCGGTCGAGGAGGAATTAAAGGAAAGACCAGCGGCATTAAGGGCATTACATGCCATACCGATTCAGAATCCTCCACAGGGTCACACAATGCCGGTGGGCAAAACCTCACACTGGTTCAGTGACGTTGCGGGACCTCTGGGTGAAGGCACATACATGTGGGAGTCCGAGGTAGAATTCAATGGACGTTGGGGCAGATACCACTTCTTTACCAGGGAGTTTGAAAAGCTACAGAATAACGAAGGACTGAAGCCGATATGGAAGAAGGCTGGGCTCTATGATTATTTCAAGTTCCAACTACCAAAGCCCGATTTTCTAAGGTGCTCATACTTGATTAGCACCCTCACTCCAAGCAAAGACAAAAAAGGATACAGCTCCTTTGTACTCCCATCACTCACAAGGGGCAACGAGCTGAAGCATTTCCGCTTGACTATCAACTTGGTAAGAGAAGCTCTCGACATGAAAGGTATGCACATTCCTACGGAGAAAGAGACAATGGTCCCCGATAATATGAAGAACAGGAATCTGACGAAGTTAAAGGACATGGTCGCGATGACACCTACGATCGCCGTTCATTTACACATGGTCATGCAACATTTCGCATTCCCCGCGCAGGAAAGGTTCACAATGCCTCCCAAAAAGATCTGGTTTAGCCTCTACTTAGCAGATGCCTTTGATTTGAAAATCAATATGCCCCACTGGATTATCGACCAGATTCATTTGGCTCATCAAAGGTGGTATAAGAAACAAAAATCTGTACTGTATGGTTGTTGTGCGCTTACCAGAATTGTGTATAGATGTCTCGCATATGATGTCAGGGCCTCCCTCAAAGAAGATGAGAGGCACCGTCCAGATGCCTTGTGCACAAGCCCGTGGTGCAACCCTAACACCTGAAACAACTCCAAGGCTTCCCAGACGGGTACAACCATTTACTATCAGGTTACCCAGGCACAGCACAGATGGCCCTAACCTTGTGTTTCCACCAGTACCTACTGATCTGGAATTTCCTCACGGATTCACTTTGGAAGATCTAACGGATGAAGAAGTTGCCAGAATCATTGAAGCTGTTAATGCGGAAGTCGAAGCAGAGCAGGGTAGTGGACAACAAACGGCTATAGAACAACCCCAGCCAAGACAACCAGAAGTGGTGGAATTGGAGGATGAAGAAGAAGAAGGCCAAGAGGATGAACAGGAAGGATTTTCTGATGAGGAGGCGCATGACTATGAGCAAGAAGTTATACAAGAGCTAGAGGGTGCCCCAGCATATACAAAGGAGTTGAAAAAGCTCTACGATACCATCAACAGGGTCCAACAACAACATAAGTTATCCCTTGCAGCAGGAAAGGCTATCATGCACCAAATCCTGGAGGAGGAAGGAGTTGACGAATAGTATCGTGCCACACTGGATATGATCTCTGATGCCTTAGGAGTACCTGAGGCAGTGCAGATGGCCCTGGCACAATCACGCAGAATGGAAAGAAGATACGGAAGGCGTCCCCCACGAATAGGGAAACAAATGAATGTATTAGGATCAGGACCACAAGGCACCCCCACAACCACGGGCACTGCACACACCGCTCACGACACCGAGGAAGCCCATACATCAAGTGCACCTCCATCACCTCCCTTGCCACCCCCGCCTCCCACTCCACCACATTCACCTCCCCTTACCAATGTAACTACCACCGTTACCGCCTCCGATTCCACCGCCATGACTGAAGCACAAACTGCCAATCAACCCACACACCCTCTCAACACCTCCCGTGTATACACCTCCACTAACACTGTAACCCTAATGGCAGCTACTGACATCCCCATTCCCACACTCACACTTTCGGGCAGTTCACATTCACAACTGCACACACCACTGTACACATTCACCACAATCACTGCACCCACAATTCCACTATTCACAATCACTCCCACTACTGCTTCCACCATGGATTTTATGGACATATCACCCTCCACTGCACCTCTCCCTCCCCCCATATGGCCACAATCTCCCATTCCCCCACCACCCACTTCACCATTTTCCAGCACCGCACTCACACTTCCCTTCCCCTTTCCCTTCCCCTCTGCACTTAACTCCCTCCCTGCATCCACCCCCATTAATAATGTATTTAATAACATGTATCAATGCATGTCTCAGTTACAACAACACTATCAGCACCTCGATGCTCAGCATACAAGTTTGTTCAGGAGTCATGAAGCATTACAAGGAAGATTCATTGACTTAGAGCAAGAGAAGAAACAATTACAACAGCAGTTTAGTGCATTGCAAGAACAACATGAGCAATTAGTGGCAAATCCACCGCAGCCAGATGCCGAAGAAAGACAACAAATGGATGATCTGCTACACTCCCAAATCACAGAGAACCTCAAGCTCCGCCGCAACATGGCTCTATTACGGAAGCATATGTCTGCAGCCCTGGAAGAAAATAGACGGCTTCAGACACAAAACGAAGAGAACTTGGAATTAGCCATGGACGGTTCCCCACAAGAAATTGACCCGGAGAGATTTAAGGCCATTCCCTCGGACAATATGCAAATCATATTGGAAACCCATGCTGATCTCCTCGAAGCCCATGCAGCCTTAGAAAAAGAAAGAGACGAACTACGAAGGCAATTGGCAGCTCAACCAGCACCACCCAAAGAGGTCCCAACCACAGCTGACACAACTGACGAAGTAGCAACGCTCAAAGCACAACTCGAAGAATTACAAAAGAAAGTGCTTGTGTATGAACGCCAACCCTCCCCCTTGGTGGAACCAGAACCTGAAGACCTAGTACCCATCGAAGTAGAGGAAACCTTTGAGGACCCGTACGTTCCAATGCCAGCACCTGGAGGCAAGCGAACAGATGAGGGCATGGACACCCTTGAAATAGAGGCTCCGGAATGGATGCAGAAATTGGAAAAGGTGGCCACATCACATGATGATAGGGTGGCAGTCCAGAAAGCATTGATGTCACGCTTGGAGGAGGTGGTCATAAAATCGGACTATTTTAGGAACCTCTCTCATCACAGGTGGATCGGCACCTCCGACGACTTGTATGTTCCTTTTTGTGTCGTAATGGCGGACTATAATGCTGAGATCAAGCACCACACCTCACGGGAACCAACCTCTGCCACACAGTTTGCACCAGACGACATCCCAGAAAGTGCCAAGCAGGGCAATATTCACCAACCAACTTGGAGAATTCGACTGCTTGAAACCTATCCGGAAATGAATCACACATGGAATAACATGCCCCTGTATATCAAGTACAATCCCTGCTACTGTCCTGTTTTCCGAAGAAGGTCGTGGCCGGAATACACAAAGATGGTGCTGACAACCAAAGGCTGCGAGAAGTGGCTCAACTATGTCTACTTAGCACCACCTAAAGGTCAACCTACCGTAGGGTATATGATATCGACAATTCGGCATTGGGGTGTCAGGTTCAAAAACGTACCAGATGTCATGACATAGATGTGCCTTAAAATTTTTGAAGTCATGATAGTCACCTTCCGGACCTTCAACAATGTTAAAGAACCTCACCTCTCTGCGCTCGGATTCAATGAAGGCAATCAGGATCTTGTTTATGACATGAGCACAACGCCCTCTATTAATGTTGTTTATGCATGGCATGCCCGCATCAAATACCTACCGGCCTGCTTCAAACAGACATTTGAAGAGATGTTTGTCACAGGGTTCTGGGAATATCACTCAGAGATCTTCATTCCCAGGCCCTCACATTTATTACAACTGTTTGCAGTGGAACAAGCTCTCCATTCAGACAAGTTACGTATGCCACATCCAGAGGTTCCCAGGCCGGTAGATTGGGATGCTCTACTCACAGACTTGGCCAAAGGATTAAGGTTTGCCGAACATCACTTAGCGCAAGATGTCGTTGAGTACTACATCCAAAAACCCACACAACAAGGGTCTGTCAGGGACGACAAACGCGAGAGAGGGGGGGGTGTTAGCAGCAGACAAGGAACTGAAGGACTGACGAGGCATGGCAGTCAGAGAAGAGAGTTAGAAGGGAGAGAAGGCACAAGCAGACAAGGGAGTCAACAACGATCTGGCAAGTAGGCCAATAATTTTCTTCATGAAGAAGCAAGTACGAGCATTCACGCAGATCTAGCACTAAGGCAACCCTGGAACCTAATTTTTAACTAGGCCGGACACTAGGTCTGGACAGGGCCAAAGCTAGTCAAAAACTATAAAAGGAGCTTGAGAGCTCATTTTTGAGGCTAGATTGTGATTGAAACGAACTTGTAAGAGCTTTTTGAAAGTAATCTAAGAACTCCATTGCTCCTCACTCTTTGTCTTGCCCTGTGTGCGCGTGTGTGTGTATGTGTGTGCATGTTTGTGTGCTTCTCACTCACGCACTTGTGCCTCCACTTGCTCGAGGTCTTCACACCATCCTCACGTCTTCCCGGATTGACATTAAAGGAGGTGCTACTCATCACTGAGCTACACTAGCCCTGATGCATTTGAGGATGCAAGTGACTCCGATCTAGAGTCAATCATTATGGACCCACCTTTTGCATCAGCTGAAGAATACTTCCATGAAGTAGAATTTCAACCCGAGAGGCATGGAGAGCTTACAAACGATGTAAGATTAGCCACACATGTGACCCCGAAGGAAGAAGGAAAGAAACGAAAGAAGAGAGAAGTCTCACCAGAAGAGGAAGAATCTTTGTTTGAGGTCCCAGAAAACTTTAAGAAGTATGAGATAGATAACAGGAGGGTCATGATAAGAATGCCTAAACGAGAGGCACAATCAGGAGAGGCCTATGATAACAAAGAAACCACCAAGAAAATAGTAGTGGCCCTAGAAGAAGGAGAGGAGAGATGCACGTACATAGGCCATGACCTAACAGAGGAAGAAGAGCATTCGTTAATAGCCTTGCTAAGAGAATACAGAGATGTATTCGCTTGGAGTTACAAGGATTTGAAAGGTGTTGACCCTGATATATGCTCACACACTATCCCCATGACCTCAGATGCTAAACGCTCTAAGCAAAAGCCCTATACATATAACGATAATTACGCTGCCAAGATTAAAGAGGAGATAGATAGACTGGTTTAAGCTGGATTTATCTATGAAATTGAGCACACTGAGTGGGTATCCCCCATCGTAGTGGTGCCCAAGAAAAATGGAAAGCTACGCGTATGCATTAACTTGAAGAAGGTCAATGCAGCCACAATTCGAGATAACTATCCGCTTCCCATCACAGAACATCTCTTAGAAAGAGTAGCAGGCAAGGAAGTGTACAACTTCCTTGATGGATTTTCGGGCTACAATCAAGTAGCCATAGCTCCAGAAGATCAGCATAAAACAGCTTTTGCCACAGAGTGGGGTATATTTGCCTTTCGTGTAATGCCATTTGGGCTTACCAATGCACCAGCTACCTTCCAAAGACTAATGTGCCATGTATTTAAGGAGTTCCTGAGGAAAAACTTAGAAGTCTATGTTGATGATCTCTGTGCTCATTCCAACATTAGACAAACCCATATTCCTGAACTCAGACAAATCTTTGACAAATGTAGAGAATATCAAGTCTGCCTGAACCCAGAAAAGTGCGTTTCTATGGTCAGGCAAGGCAAGATTCTAGGACACATAGTGTCAAAGAATGGCATATCCACTGATGAAGAGAAAGTGAGAGCCATAGCCGAAATACCTAGGCCAAAGAATGTCAAGGAAGTACAAGCTTTCATGGGGCATTGTGGTTATTACCGACGATTTATACACATGTATGCTGTCATTGCAAAGCCCATGTACGAACTGCTGACTAGCTTTGAGTGGACTAATGAATGTGAGAATTCCTTCCAGGAGCTTAAACGAAGATTATGTTCAGCACCAATCTTAACCACACAGGATTGGAATAAGCCTTTCCATGTTCATGTGGATGCATCCAATTATGCCATTGGATGTGTGCTTGCACAACCTACTGGTGAAGGTAATATGGATCTTCCAATTGCCTATGCCAGTAGACAATTGAATGCAGCTGAACGAAATTACACCACTACTGAGAGAGAAGGCTTAGGCATGATATATGCAGTTAAGAAATTTAGACACTATTTGCTTGCAAATAAGTTTAAACTTTTTACTGATCATCAGGCATTGCTATACCTCGTGAACAAGCCATGCAATACAGGAAGATTAGTAAGATGGTTTCTCTTACTAATGGAATATGATTTCGAGGTTGTGGTAAGGAAAGGGAGGACTCATTTGAGAGCTGATCATCTTTCTAGGCTCACATCGGGAGAAGCCCCACAAGGAGTATCAGATGATCTTCCTGATGCTTACTTGTTTAATTTGGAAGTTGTACCGCAGTGGGCTAAGCCATTGGTACCAGAATTGACATACAGGCCTAACCATCCAGTAGTAAACACACAGAATAGAGAGGTTGTGAAAGCCCAAAAGTACCACATCATGGCAGGAAGCATGTACAAGCACACAGATCAAGGAATCTTGGCTTGTTGTGTGGAAGAGGACGAGTACAATAAATGGTTGCATTTAGCACATGTAGGTGCATTAGAGAAACACTACTCAAAGCAACAAACCTTACAGACACTAAGGAGACTCGGAGTACATTGGCCAACTATGGAAGCTGATGTCCAAAAGTTGTGCAAGGAATGCCCAATCTGTTGCACTAAACCCCCTGTGGAACATGCCACTCTTTATCAAGTGTCCATAGTGCCAGATTGGAGTGAACCACTAGTATCCTTCCTGAGGACGAAAACATTCCCTCCAGACATGACTCTGGCTAGGAAAAGGAGTTTAGAACAAGAAGCCCAGGATTACTCACTCATTGGTGATAATCTATACAAGCGTGGTAAAGATGGCTACCTGAGACTGTGTGTCCATGAGAGTGAATATCTTAAGATCTTGGAAACTGCTCACCAAGGTGTAGCAGGAGGACACTTTGGACCAGATCGGGTGATCAAGGCAATACTATTTGCGGGCTTCTGGTGGCCGACCCTTCACATGGATGCACATACCTATGTGAAACGTTGTGATCTCTGTCAGAGAACTCAGTATCCTATACGTAAAGATGAGATGCCACTAAAACCTATGATGGGTGGACGTGCATTCTCTAAGTGGGGAATAGACTTCGTAGGTCCTATTAATCCTCCAGCTTGTTGGAGCAAGTCTATGACAAGCCTAAGTATTGGCTTGAGTCCCACAAAGTCATAAAAAAAGCCTTAAAATGAAGACTATGTAAAGTTCACTTGTGAACTACCTCTTGTAATTTTTTGGAGAGTTTACTTAATGTAAAAGTAAGAGAATCTTAAGTGGTTGAGTCCACATGATCAAGAATGGAAAGAGGAGCCACAAATTCGTGATTTGTGGTAGGTAGAGAATCAAATCAATCATTGATTGATTGGAGAGAGATTGAGGGAAGTTAGCCTCCCAAACTCAACTATAAATAGATGGCAGTTTTAGTCGTGGTTAGAGAGACCTATGTGAAGACCTCCAAGAGCTGAGCTTTATGCCATATCAAGGTGTGATTACAACGCACACATATGTATCAGTAAGTCATTGTATTGTACAAGAAATATACTTTCATTTTCATGATTATTTGGTTTCATCTTTCCATGTTCTTGTGAAGTGTACTACTCACTACCATTACTCTCAGTTTTCTCAGTCAGCTTGCAGAGATGTTTTCTCTGAGCTTGGTGCATCATTTTTAGTGATTTAACTTGGTAAAGTTAGCTCTATAATTCTACTATATGCTCATAAATTTTCATGTCATTTGGATGTTGCAATCTTCAGTTATGTTTATTTGAAGTCAACAGGGTCTGTTCATCTTCACTTCTCTGTCAGGTACCCGACTTTTTCACTCATCTTATCAGAGCCATTTCTCAGTGGTTACTTATTCAAATTCCGTGATTTAAAGCTTGTTGGATTCAACTTACGGTCTAGTATAATCATACACATTTTCATAATCATTGGATTTCTACATTTGGAGTTATGTTGATTTTTCTGCTCACTTGTCTATTTCTGTAGCAGCCCGTGAAAATCGGGATGATGTCATCACTTGTTAAAACTCATCCTCAGTGTGTGGTTCATTATTTTTTATGAGATTACTCTTTAAAGTTAGCTCTTTAAGTTGCCTAGAGTTCCCCAAGAGGAATTGAGCTAATTGCTGTTGTGCTCAGAGAATTATGTAAAACACTGGACAGGTGTACGAACCAAGAATAGCAAGTTTTCACCTCTGAGCTAACTCCAACTTATCTGTTTTGATCTATCTTTTTGAGAGTGATCTTCCAAGGTACATAGGGTGTCTAATACATCCATTGGCAAGCTAAAAGGGCCCACCATATACTCCTAGATTTCATTTGGCTGGTGTAGGTCAAGGATTTTGCAACGCCTCTTCATCTTCAAGCACATACCTATCCATCTCTTCACAGTGGTATCAGAGCAAGGTTGGACAACATGGCAGATGGATTTCCTTCATCAATTGACAAATTAGACAGAGGTAACTACTCAGCTTGGTCATTAAGAATGGAAGCCTATCTCCAAGGTAGAAGTTTATATGGTTATGTGGCTGGAGATGAAGTTATGCCAAGTCTCAGGAACAAAAGTCAACCAACACAAGAAGAGCAAGAAAGATTGAGCACATGGTGCTCCAAAGATGCACTTGCAAGGTCTTATCTCCTCAACTCTATCTCAGATTTTTTGTTGCCTCACATTAGAAGTTGTAAGACATCTCAGGAAGTGTGGGATGCACTTGAAGCTTTCTTTTCTTCAAGTACCAAAGCTAGGAAGCATCAACTATGGCTGGAGTTCACAACTCTCAAGAAGGCTCCCAAACAAAATGTGACTGATTTTGTCACAAAGCTCAAGGACATAGCGGATCAGTTGGGAAGCATTGGAGAGGTAATAGTGAAGAGCAAATTGTAAGGCAGGTCATCAATGGCTTGAAGGCAGATGATAAGTGGGAAGCATTCACCACAGCTATGGATTTGTACATGGACATGCATGTACCTGATTTCAACACACTCATTGGACAACTACTTACTCAAGAGGCAAAGCTTATCAAAAATGGAGAAAGCTCTAAAGGTAATCAATCTTCAGCTTTATACACGGATAAAAGCAAGTCTAAAGATAACAAAGGAAAGGCAAAGAAAGTGGATGATGAAGCAGGTACATATCAAGCTAACTATGCAGGTAGAGGAAGACATGGCAGAGGTAGAGGAAGAGGAGGTAGACAAAGCAGGGGGAGATCCCAAGACTCCAACTCATGTTCTATTTGTGGATTAACTAATCATACAACTGAAAATTGCTTTAGGAATTCGAGGAATCAAAGAGGCAGAGGATACAATAGAGGAAGTTATGGCTACTCAAGAGGAAGGTTCAACAACTACCATAGCAACTACAACAACTACAATCATTCAAACTATCAAGGAGGCTACAAAGGAAGGAGAGACTACAATAACTACACAGAAGACTCAAACAAAGAGGATTCATTATTGATCATGAACATGGCTATGCCACAAGGTAAATCTGATGAGCATGTTTTCTACATAGATTCAGGTTGTTCAAATCATGTGGCAGGAAATGTGGCACTCCTATCAGATTTAGAAGATCCAAGGAATAAGCATGAGGTA